>VDFB02284794.1:0-33374 GCA_007258455.2 Sequoia sempervirens
GTGTGTTGGTCACAACATTAGCATTTTTTGTAACTTAAGAAACTTGCCGCATAGTTTGGAAGTTTCGTAACTTCTCGAGTGACTAATCTCCTTCATTGTCGTGACATTTGAGAATTTTCTAACTAGTTGTGGGAGTTATGAAGTTTGAGTTTTCTTCAACTAAGCGACAATGGTATCAGCTTGTTGTGAGGATCCGTAAATTCATAACTTGTATGCGGGAGTTATGAAGTTTGAATTTTCTTTGACTGGGTGACAATGGTATCAGCTTGTCATGGGGATCGGTAAATTCGCAACTTGTATGTGGTGGTTGTGAAGTTAACATTTTGAGCGACACACCAATGGGTGTTCACCTTGGTGGGGCCATGCTGATGGTTGGTTTGACCATGGGTGTATGAGTAAGTTGGAAATCAAAAGGGCTAACTCGTGGATACCTAAACTCTTTGGACTTTTGTTTATAAACTAATGACAATTAATATTTCTCGCCAATGTGGGATAATGTCGACGGTTGAGCTTCTTGGTGGTTGAGTGAACCAAATCGGTTTGGACAATAGATTCCTTAACATCGAAGGGTTGAAGTGAGTATAGCAAGCAAATCGATTGGGATTGTGTGTTGGAAAAGGAAAAAAATTGGCATCAGTTGAGCAGACTGTATGTTGAAAAAACACTGTGATAGTGTTGTGATTGACTATGGTTGGGAAATTGTAATGTTGCTATGTAATATTAGAGAACTAATACCTGTGAAGGAGGGATCTGTAACTTTATTGTAATTTATTTTTACTGTGAATAAAGTGACTTTTCTTTGGTGGTGGGTTTTTCTCCCGAAAGTGTTTTCCCACGTAAATTTGGTGTCTATTCTCTGTTGATATTATTGTCTATTCTTTTATGTGTGCATCTTAATGCTTTGTAATTTGAAATTATTGCATTATTCCCTTGTGAATTAACGTTAGGAAATTGATTTCCACACTAGAGTCTTTCCTTACACTTTACACCATAAAGTTGTTGGATTTTGGTACAATTTCCATATAAACTTGGCCCCTAAGGCCAAGTTTTAGACCTTCATATTCCTTATTCCAACCCCTCCTTATGACTGTGCTTTGCACACTTTATCCTAGTGAATCAATAGGATCTTGTGCTCCTCATTCGAACCTTCCCATAGGACTATTTTTAATATACTTTCCAATCATGATGTTGCTTTGGTAGTTAATTGCATACATGACATTGGAAAAATTGGAATTGTTGATAGAACTGCCTTTGTCATTGTTATCCTTCTAGCTAGAGTCAACCATTTACCTCTCCAATTTCTGGATTTTTTGCTGCATTTGTCTATTATTTGTTCCCATAAGCTTGATCTAATCATGCCTTTGAACAAGGGTACCCCCAAATATTTACATGGGATCTCCCCTATTGTGTATCCTAGAGTTTAAACAATTATTTTTTGCAAATATTTCTTTGTTTAGAAGAAATATATCTTTGATTTATCCTTGTTTATATGCTGCCCTAATATTTCTATGTATTCTTCTATGCATTTTTTAATTGTTTCTGCTTCCCTTGTTGAGGCTTCCCCATGAAGGATTGTATCATCGATGAATTGTTGATGTGTTGTGGCTCCTATACCTCTTGAGATTTGGATTCCTCTCCATTCCCCTCAATTTTGGAATGATATAATG
The DNA here is from genome assembly GCA_007258455.2 of Sequoia sempervirens. Classification (NCBI taxonomy): domain Eukaryota; kingdom Viridiplantae; phylum Streptophyta; class Pinopsida; order Cupressales; family Cupressaceae; genus Sequoia; species Sequoia sempervirens. The sequence goes on from VDFB02284794.1 coordinate 1,668, forward strand.
TGTCTACCGAGGGCTTCTGCCATGATGAAAAATAAGAAGGGAGAAATTAGATCCCTTGTCTTATGTCATTTGTACTTTCAAATAATTTGCATGGTGTGTTAGTAACTAGGATTGAATGTCTCGCTAATGATATACATTGATGTACCATATGTGCCCAGTCCTTACAAAAACCAGACTTATCCATTATTCTCATTAAGAACCTCCACTTAACCTTGCCATATGACTTGCTTACATCTAGCTTGATAAGCATGCCTGCTAACTTGCCTTTGTTGATCGCGTGGACAACTTCATTTGCAAGCATTATGCTATCCACTATATCCCTTCCAGGTGTTAAACCACTTTAATTCTAGAAAATTAATTTTTCTAGTATAGCCTTCAATCTGTTAGCTAATGCCTCTGATAATATTTTGTAAATTGTGTTACATAGTGATATGGGTTTATAGTCCCCAAAACTGGAGCATGATTCTTTTTTTGGGATTAGGACTAGCATTGTATTATTCATATCTTTGAAAAACTTCTTTTTCCTTCTGAAGTCTTCACATATCTCCCATACCTCTTCTTCTAGGAAGTGCCAACACTTTTGATAGAAAATTTCTAGAAAGCCATCCGGTCTCGGGGATTTGTCTGGGTGTAATTGGAATGCTTCCTTCTTGATTTTCTCCCTTGTAAAAGGACCTACTAGCTTAGTATGCTCTTCATCAGAGATTAGCTTTGGAATGTTTTCTAATATTTTACTCTCATTGAGGACATCCTTGTCCCCCTCTGACAATAGTAGCTATTTGTAAAACCTTATTTCGTCCTCCTTTATTTCCTCTAGGTTCCATATTTTAGTCCCATTTGGCAGAACTATCTCAGATATTTTCTTGTAGGAGTTTTTAATTTTAGTTGTATTGTGAAAGAATCTAGTGTTTGCATCTCCTTCTTTTATCCATGTCTCCCTAAATTTAGCTCTCCAAAATTCTTCTTCTCTACCTAATATTTTATTGTATTTTTCTATTAAGGCCCTTTCTTTTAGGTAATCTTCTTGGTACATTCCTACTGCCATTACCTCGCTGTTTAGTGCTTCCAATTCTTCCTCAATCCTTTCTTTTTTCTGTGAATATGTTTTTAAAAACCACTTTGTTCCATTCTTGATTTTTTTTTTTATATGTTTTAGATTGTTCATAAAGATGAAACTTCTTGTGCCTATATATTTTGGGGTTGTGTTCCACCGTTGTTCTAGCTGATCCACCAATTCCACTTTCTTGAACCACATTTTTTTAATTATAAAAATATGATTGTGGGATAATTCTTGTCTTCTTCATTTCTGGTTTGACCGGTAAGTGGTTTGATCCTACCAGTGGGAGGATTGTTGCTTCTAAATTTATGTTATCTACTAGCCAATCTTGTGAGTATATAAATCTATCTAGTTTTTTCTTTTATGCAACCTTTTCCATTTCTTTTGTTAGACCAGGTGTATGCTTTGTTCCTTGTTTGGACATCTAGAAGGTTATTGTTGGCTAAAAAATTCCCAAACTGTTCCATTGAAATTGACACAACATTCTTGCCACCATATTTTTCTTCTTTCCTAATTTTTTTTTTTTGATATGTAAGGTAGGATTTATATTGATTTTTATAAAAGATATACATGCATCTGCTAATCAGGATATAATTGTCCTTACTAGACTCTGAGCCGATCAACTAAACATTCCAACCTGGGGTAAGTTTCTACCATTTCAAAATTTGTAGTCCCACTGCATGCTTCAAAAAACTGACTACTTTAAACATAGATACAAATAATTTAGAATAGAGGCCGAGCCTCATCCGGCCAATTCTGAATTCGCAGTTCACTGCACTATTACTAAAAAACCATCCAAAATTTTGATAAACCACTAAATTTTAAACCTTAAAAGACTTAAATCACAGAGGTCGAGCCTCACAGAAAGTCGTTTAATTCTGCAAACCGGGTGAAATCTTCCACCCATTCCATCCCCTCCTCCATCACGAGCCTCAACTTCCTTTTTAGGAATTCCACCACCACGGCCGCTACCATTCTATGCCTCATCAGTTCTGGCCCCTTGATGTCTAAGATGAAAGGACTTTGACTACATCATTTGTCTCCCAAAGGAGGTCCAGGTCTGTAGGGCGTGGGATTCCTTTGCCTTTAAATGTCACTTTTAATGTCTTCTCTAAACCCCCTAGCAAGTCGCCTCAGAAAAGACGCACCATCATTTCCTTTGCCTCCACCTTCGGGATGTCCAGGTCCAGAATCACTGCTAGAAACCAACAGGAGATGTGAGTGTTGTCTCTTGAAAATTCCTTTCTTTCCAGATGTCCTTTGCCTAAGACCATTTTTACTGCTACCATTGTCAAGGAGTCATCCTCGAGCAGAATTCGCTTTAGCCTCTGATCCATAATCTCCCGAAAGGCTATCTGTCTCTCCGTTGCCACCAAGGAGATTGGTGTATCAACACAAAAACTTTCCAACCCCCCCGCCGAAATGGAGATGATGAATTTCAACTTAGTTGTCCTCACCATTTGCAGCGCTTTTGTCGACCATTCCTTGCACAAAGACAAAGCACAAACCAGATTTCGAAGACCATACAGTGAGTATGTCTTCATCAGATTATTTAAAAATCCCGTGAGTTATAAGGCCAAGCCTCCACACACAAATCTGAATAATGGCGAGGCGAGCATATCGTCCTTGCCATGACATTATCCCATATCCTTCATCCTTCAACCTTCATACAAATATCTCCTCGAGTGAAGTGAGTTGCCACTTGGCCCGTAAGCTTGTGCTTTCATAATTATCGTGCCCTACGTGTCGAGCTCTTTTTGCTTAGATTTCTGTGTCATTCATTCCCCCTGTCGATGCCAAGGTTCCCCTAATTTAATGAGCATCTATCTTTAATTTATTCCCTTCCTCCTCCCTCCATCATTTTGGAAAAGACTTGGAATGATGTGGCATTGCCACTAATCAGTCACCTTGCCCATCCCGTCCACCTCCTCCTATCCACCCTCTTTGATGGCTTGACAAATGGCTATATGAGGGACAAAGGGAGCGCACCCTACCACCCACCTTTCCTAATTATTGCATTAAAGTCTCCTCCCAATATTATTCTTTTTTCCCCTATCTCTGTTAACTTTTGATTTCTTTATCTTCCAAAAAAATTATTTATCTTGATTTCTGATTGGTCCATAAATGTTAAAGATATAACATTGCATATTAATTTTAAGGCTCTTGGTCTCACATAACATCCAGTTCACCTCCTTGGCCATCATGTGCATTATTACTAAGTTAGATCTCCTGAGGATCACTAGGTCCCCTGCTGTCCCAAAGGATTTTGATAAGGCTTCCTCCCAACCTACTATATGCATTATTCTTTTGTTAACCTCTTCGATTTTTGTTTCCTATAATAAAAGGATGTCTGCATCTATTTTTTCTAGTTGACGCTTTATCAAACGTATTTTATTTGAGGCATTTAGGCCCCTCACATTCCAGGTCATAACAATCATGGCTCTTCCTGCTGGGAGTGCTCTCCTCCCTTCTTTTCTCTTAGGAAATTCTTTACGCTTTTAGGCTCTTTTCTAAAGCCATTTCTTCTCTTTTCTATTTATTTGTTTTTCTTCCTTTTTGGTTCTTCTTTTATTTAGTTGGTTCTAAGAACTAAGCCACTGATTGGGATATGTTTTTGTTTTCTATTATATCTAGATCCTCCCAATCTTCATTCTCGCTTTTTGAGAAAAGATCTTATTCATCCTCCTACTGTTCAATGTTTAGTTCTCCCTCTGAAAAGGCCAATTGTGTTGCCTTACCTTTCACTTTCCCTTTTTCTACCATTTCTTCTATTTTTCCTGAATTTTCTTTTTCTATCGCACTTTTCTTCTCTTGATTCCTTAGATTTTCTTTGCTTGGGTCTTCTTTCTTTACCCTCCCTCTCTAACTTTTCTCTTCCATACTTTTTTGATATTTGGCCATGCTTTACATTCTTCTATTTTATGGTTCCTTTTATTGCATTTTATATAGTCAAATACCTAAGCTTCTATTTGAATTTCTTGTTGCCAAACCCTCATTTTTTATTTTCGCTTTATTTCCTTAGGGACCTACTTTATTGTTGTAGTCTTTGTTGGTGTAAATAAAGTCTTGTACCTAGTTAATTCATTACTAGGGGACTTATTTACACATGTTAAGTTTACTTAGGTCCTAGGAAGGAATCTTTCTAGAAGGTGTCAGTTGTCATTAGTTGTTATCTTATCTTTTGACTTGTAACACATGTGAACCTAGGTAAGTGTGATGAGTTGTCTCATGTCATATGATTAAGACACTTGTCATAATCCTATGACATCTTTTATCTCACCTTGGCTATATAACCAAGGGGTCTCTCTCATTGTACAATCAACATCATATCATTGAATCATATTGATAAGAATACAGTCTATTGTTGTCACATTCTATTCTCTCTTTTAAAATGTTGCATTCCTTCAACTGTGTTCTTAGTTGCTTGACTTTGGAGATGTAGTCTTGGATACATGGTCAAAAATTTTAGGATCAAGATTCATCAAATCATTATCAATCTAATAACCCCTAATCTTATCTGTTTTACCATACAATTTTTCAAAAATATCCCAAGCTTCTTTAGGTGTTTTGCATGATTCAATATTAAATTGCAAATCAAATGAAACTAATGAACATATGCATCCAAGTGTTTTCTCATGATTAATCTCCCATATTGCCAATTCTGAAGCATCAGTAGGTTGAGAAATGGTTTCCTTTAGATAGGCTATTAAACCTTTTCCCATGAGATAATCCCATACTTATTTTCTCCATATAGCATAATTATGTGGAGTTAGGAGTTCAATTTGAGATTTCCCCATTGCAAGAACACAAACCAAGTAAAAGAATGCAACCAATCACTGCAAGATTACCCCCCCAAATCACTCAATCATGAACCCCCCCGAGCAATATTTGATTTGGAACTTTATAATTAGTGCATTTACAATTGCCACTTGCCAAAAACAATGAAGTGGTCTTTGATCTAGGTGCATGCAAATGCCAAAATAGGCCACAAAATCAAGTATAATTTTTGGTACAAAATGAGATCAATCTGATCACACCATTGAAAAGTACATGAAAAATTATGCACTTTAAAAAAACTGGACCAAAAAATGTTACCGTAGGAGCAAGATATGAGCTTCTGAAGCTCCCAAAATGAGGACGAAGCAAAAAAAACCTATGAAAATTTGCAATTTCTGGAAAAACTAGACACCAAAACCAAAAATTGATTGCACTGCTACAAAGAGCACAAAAAATTAGCCCAAATAAAAAAAATGCACTAAAAAAGGAGGTTGTGAGCTCAAGTTATGGACCTCCAAAGTTCGCTTGCAAAATCAAGAAGCTCAATGGAGAGGGGGGCAAATTTTTTTTGAAATGCTAATGCAACTCTAATGTCAACAATTAAGGGGCCTAAATTTGATGACTTTGCAAGTCTCCTAATCCAAGAGGAAGCTAAGTTAATGAACATGGGCCTAATCAAGTCTTCAAAGTCACAAGCATTGCTGGCTAGTGAGTCTAAGGTACAAAAAGAATCAGGGAATCTTGATAAGAAGAAAAAGAACAAGCCACATAAAGAATCAAAATCCTCAAAAGGAGAATCATCTAAGAAGGAGAGGCCTTTTTGTGCATGTTGTAAGAAGGATGGACACGGAGAACACTATTGTTATAAGAAAGATATTGATGAGTTGAAAAATCTTCTCAAAAGGAATCACATCAATTTTCCTTATAGAATGTTTGAATCTTCTTCTCCTTCTACTTCAAAACCATATAAAAATGACAAAGGTCAAGCATCTACATCAGGATATAAAGGACAAGCTCTTTGTGCTCTTTCAGGTCCAAGATCAGGGAGATGATTTCTAGATTTAGGAGCATCTCATCATATGGCATCTTCATAGTCAACATTCTCTTCTTTTCAGCCTTGTATTATGTCTCTTATCTCGATGGGAACAATACATACATGAGTGTAATTGGGAAGGGATTTATTAGTTTTGGGGACAACACTTTTCAGGATGTTTTGTGTGTTCCTGATTTGACGAACAATCTTCTTTCCATATATCAAATTACACATGGTGGAGATGGGAGGATTGTGGAGTTCACACTTGATTTAGTCATCATTTGAGACTTGAAGTGTAGAGAGATCATTTCTACTGGGGTGTTTGATCATCCATCTCGGTTGTATACCTTTGCATAGTTTATTTCTGATGGTGACATTGTTCCTTTGATTGTTGATCACAACCATGATTCAGAGGAGACATTTGGCTTCTTGAACTTGGGAGTTCTCACATTAGATCCAATTCTTAAGTCATGCATTTCATCTCCTCCATCTACTGTTGTAGTTGATGTTGCTTATGATTCCATAGTTTGGGTTCCTTGTGATTCAATGCAACAAGACATACATAGGCTTTCAAATTTGGCTACTTGTGATGACTTATTGACAAGTATTTCAGGCTTTTTTGTGGAGTCTCTTCTTACAAATTTTGGAGACATCATTGATAGCATTCATCTTCTCTTTGATGAAGATGCTCTTTCTTTAGTTGTTGTGAGGGAACACCTTGATCCTCTTGTTCAATCTCTACATGATCATTCTTTGCAGGTTGAAGTGACTATGGATACTTTTGGATAACATTTGGAGGAGGCTTCTTTGTCTTGAGAGGGGATATCTTTCTCTTTGGATCATGTTCTACATTCATCTCTATTAGATTCTGGATTGTCCTCTTCAGCAGTGTGGCCTAGAACGCCTGTTTGGAGGGTGTCATCTTTCAGCATCGACATGGAGACACTTGAGCATGCTTCAAAGACACCATCACACACCATCCATATTTTTGATATCCTGCATACATCCATGGTTTTGTTTCTTCCTAAGGGGAGGAATGTTGTTTGGTGAAATTGGATCATCTTTAGCATTCAATGTTGAGCTTCTACCATCATTGTAGGAGACTCAACATTGAGGGGGGGCTGCCTTGTCTCTCTTCTTCTTCTCTCTTATGGGGGGGGATTTTTCCTCACATGGGGTTTTGGCCTTCTCATGCATCATTGAGAGCATTTTATTTCTTGTAACTTTTATCTCTCTTTTGGGGAGGAGTTTTGTCCCATTGGGTTTTCTCCTTTTCTCAGTTTGTGAGAGATTTCTTTGCATATGTACATGGGTACCTAACATGGCCTAGTAGTCGGGACCCATCATCATCTTTGTGTCGTTTGCATAATAATTTTCTACTCCCTAAGTTGCAATTAAGGGAGGGTGTTGGTGTAAATAAAGTCTTGTACCTAGTTAATTCATTACTAAGGGACTTATTTACACATGTTAAGTTTACTTAGGTCCTAGGAAGAAATATTTCTAGAAGGTGTTAGTTGTCATTAGTTGTTATCTTATATTTTGACTTGTAACACATGTGAACCTAGGTAAGTGTGATGAGTTGTCTCATGTCATATGATTAAGACACTTGTCATAATATTATGACATCTTGTATCTCACCTTGGCTATATAACCAAGGGGTCTCTCTCATTGTACAATCAACATCATATCATTGAATCATATTGATTAGAATACAGTTTATTCTTGTCACATTCTATTCTCTCTTTTTGTGCTTTCCATTTGGCCTCTAGGTCTTGGCAGCCATAGCCAAATTCTAACAGTCCTTAGTTTGGAATAAAGGTAAGAATTTCCCTTTAGCACTTTATTATCAATTTCTAGCAGTGTGCCTAGCGTTCTTCCTATTTTCTCCAGGCACTCCTTCGACCAGTATTCTACTGGTAGATTGTACATTCTTATCCATTTAGCTTCGCTGTAGACACCTTGTATTCTTGGATTGAAATTTTCTTCCCATTTCTGCATATAGATTGGGCAGCCTTCCAAATCCTTGAATCCTTTTTCTAACACAACATTCCTCTCTTCTTCTTTAAGGAAAAAATTTATGAAGAAACCATTTGGTAATAATTTTATGCCATGATTTATTTTAATGTTCTACCGAGCCCATTTTTCTATCTGCTTCCTTTCCCTTCCGGGTCCTAAGATTTTGCATAAGATAGCCACTTTTTAAGCATTTTTGAATCTTCTTCAGTTTCTTTGACAACATCAATTTCTATTGGTTCCATTTGCTAGTCATCTAAACCTTTTTCCTTTTGTTATGACCTCAGTCTAGGGTTCTTGTAATTCTTCTTAATTTATTCCCTTGTTACTTCCCTAGCAGTGAATTTCCCCTTATCCTTACTGTGAATAAGTTTTTTTGCCCTTTTGTTTTTTTCCTTATTTAGTGGTTTTTGGGGCTGTGACTTTGCCCAACGGTTTTAATTCATTGTTGCTAGTGAGTTTTGCTTTTGTTTGTGTAATCTGGGTCCTATCTTTGTGTCTTCGGCTTGGCCACATTTTTGTTGATATCCTTCTCCTTATCTTGATGTTGGTTGCTTCTCGATCTAATTTCCCTTAGTTTTTGCCTTCTCTTTGGGTACATGGTGGTTGATGCTTGTTCCCCACTCTTCTTCTCTTATCTTTTTTACTTTTATTTCCTTTGAGATCTGAATGTTTCTCGTTTTGGTCTTATCATTGCTTTTTGAAATGTTTGCCTTCTAATGAAATCGCTAAATTTTGTTCCTGATTTTGCAATGTGAGAGATTTTCACATTCACATGTAGAATATTCACGAGCATAGCAAATTATATATAGGTTATATTTTTATTATGAAGATTTGAGGTATATTGATTTTAAAACTATGAATTTTTTAAAGTTTTTAATAAATATTTTAAAAATATAATAATCAACAACTAAGAGTTTTAAAAATGTAATAATAATTAATATAAATTTTAAAAATATATATGAGTTTTCTATATACTATTAATATTTTTTGAATCAAATATCAAAATTTAAAACCAATCTAGTTGAAACAAAATTAATCTATCAATTAAATAAAAGATTTACTTTAATACATTTAAGGTATTTTAATTACTTGTTTATTTGGATGCAAATAATGTGTTTAGTTTTATATATATGATGAATCTTAATTTATTTATCTAGATTATTTTTTGTTTTATTTATTTATTTGATTTGAATATATAAACTATGAAGGTGTAAGTAATCTCTCACCATAATATATTTATAATAGTTCTTTTTCTAGTGGAATCACTTTGACATCTTCAATGGACCTACTAGCTAATATAAAATATGTAAGAGATAAATATATATTATACAATAAATTACAATGTCTTAACCACTTTAGCATAAAATTTTGAAGATTTTGCAAGCAATCTTCTAAAATTTGAAAATAGTTTGAGCTAGGTATTATTCTTCACATTGCATTCTAGAATGAACTATGAAATGGTCATAGGAGAGTAGGGTGTAGTCATGGACTTTAACTATATGCTTCACATTCAATTCTAACAAAGATCATAACATTTGCTATTGTAGAGAATGCATTTGTCATAACACAATTTTACATTTTCTATAAGGAATGGTTGTCACCATAATCAATACTTTGTTCTTGTTAAAGACCATATACATGAAATACAAGTACTTTGTTCTTCTTGTTAAATATCATATACATAAAATGCAAGTACTTTGTTCTTGTTGTTAAAGACCATATACATGAAATGCAAGTACTTTGTTATTCTTATTAAAGTTCATATACATTAAATGCAAGTAATTTGTTCTTCTTGTTATAAAGTACACACATATTTGAAATACAAGTACTTTTTGGAACTAATTGATTCACCAACAACAAATCAAGATGTTGGGTGATTTTCAACAACAGAGTAAACAAACACAGTAGTAGAGGGGGACACATTAGTGGAGAGGACAATGTTAGAACCTCGTTAGCACACCTTCTTATTTGATTGAACTAGTGTTGTTCTCAATTTGTCTACAAATCAACAAACACAACTATCTTACAAACATTTTGCTCCAATTTCATAGCATCACAACCTTGTTTACTTAAGAGTTATTTTATTTTAGAACAATTCAAAATTTTATTTGTTTATTTATCATCAATATTTAGTAAACAAGTTATTATACATTTTTATTTTTATGTTTAAAATATGTATCAATTATGTTTTATTTTTATGTATAAAGTAAAATTATAAAACAATGAATAACAATCATTACTTATAACATTTACATATAAAACAAAAATATTAAATTTAATATTAAATTAAAAGTTAGTTTCTAAATTGATATTAAAAAATTTAGAATTATAAAAAATTCAATAACAATCATTACTTTTAAAATTTATAAACAAAACAAAATCTTAAATTAAAAGTATGTTTCTAAATTGATATTAAAAAATTGAGATAATCTTATTTTTAATTAAAATATATGTCAATTATATTTTATTTTTATGTATAAAGTAAAATTATAAAACAATGAATAATAATCATTACTTATAACATTTACATATAAAACAAAAATCTTAAATTTACTATTAAATTAAAAGTGTAAGTTTCTAAATTGATATTAAAAAAAATAGAATTATAAAAAAATCAATAACAATCATTACTTTTAAAATTTATACACAAAACAAAATCTTAAATTAAAAGTAAGTTTCTAAATTGATATTAAAAAATCAAGATAATCTTGAGGTGGCGGAATGGAAAGGGTCAAGGGGGACACAAGATGGTGACTAGGATGGTAGTCACATGATGGAGACGATAATTACCTCTCCAAAGCTCAAGGATGCCATAGGCATCATTCCGTGGAGGTTGTTCATTATGGTTTTAAAGTGGCATGTTTGGAGGGCAGTCATTTGTAAGAATGGCGACAGACTAGTACTTGGCAAAAATCGAACGACAGGGTTTAAGTAAGCAGTCTATCTATTTTATTTCATTCATCAGTGCTGTTTTCATCGATTGGTGGCGATTTTAGTGGAGGAATCTAGTGGCGGACTATATTTGTATGGTGGTGGTGCTCATGGTGAAGCACTCCCACTTTGTCATCGAAGTCTCCGTCGACGACGTGGCGAAGTTTGGAACAGACACACCAATTTCGTTAAACTCCTTGGCTAGACAAGCCTCCTTCAGAGAAATAAAAGATCAACGGTTGAAGCAGATTCTTACCAACAAAGGCCTGCTAGTCCTGGTGGCAACAAAAATGATCTTAGGCGCTGGTCATTTGGCGAATAAGGAGCTCGGGAGAGACAATCTTCACATATCATCTCAGTTTTTGGCATCCCTTTTGGACAATGGCGAGTCTAAGGCTGAAGCCAAATTGCTGCTGGTGAAGATGTTCCATAAGGATCTGGTGGGTGGTGTAGACGAGGTGTTGAGCTTTGTTGTGGAAGACAGAGGAGTTCCAAGGTTGAGTGATTTCACAGCTATTCGAGGATCGGATGAGGCCGTAAAGCTATTCCCGTTTCTTCTTGACTTGAATGGTTCGACATTGAGCAAACATAGGATGGTGGCGGCGGTGGCCATTGAATTCCTAAAGAAATTCTTCAGCCTGATGGCCGCAGGTGGTGTGGAGTGGGTAAATGTATTTGAAGAATTTGCTATCATAAATAATTTTCTATGAATATCTGTATGTAGTCGATGATTCTGGTAAATTTTAGAGTTTATGTCTATAGTATAATGGCGCTCTCCAATTCTAGGGTTTGTAGTTTCGGTCTCTTATGGCCATTTTAAGAATTTTGGGTGTTTGGGACTTGTCTGTACATGGGCGGGGTCAATTTTTTTTGGCTTGTTGGATGGTTAGATGATTTTGGAGGTGGGGTGGTGGATTTTGGAAGGCCGGGTGCTTGTCTCTGGGGAGATGGGTCTCTTGTTTCGACCGTTTCTGGGGTGGTCCTCAGGTTTTGGTGGCCAGATTGGTTTTACTGGTAATTAATGGCAGAAGAATTACCTGCATTTGCAGACGATTGTACCTTTTTTCTTATATATAAAATAAATCAAACTTGCGTATCAAAAAAAAAATCAAGATAATCTTATTTTTAAAAGTTAGAAATATTCTAAAAATAATAAAAACATTCATACTCTATTTTAAAAATATTTTAAATTAATCTATATTTCTATAATATATTATAATATTAATTTAAAATATATTTGCTGGAAGAAATTTTTATGATTTTGATTTAAAATACAATATAATAAAACTTAAAATTGTAAAATATAATCTAGGTAAAATTGAAAATTGGTTCACTAACACCACCACAATAGGGGAATAATAAACCGCCAAGGAGCGACTACTTATGGAAAGCGAAAAGCCCGGTGGAGGAACATTCGCGGACAAAGACAGTGCACATGTACGACAACTTAGAGGGAGGAAATTGCCTTTCATATAAATTTTCCTTCAATTTGCGTTACGCGATCGTCGGACTACCTCTATAAATATCTGCTCTGATTCGTCAGTGCATATCCCCGCCTTCATCAAGGGAGCTTGCACCTCGCGGGGAGCACGATTCCATTCATTTGTAGGCGATTATTCTGTGTAAAACCATACAATTCTCACGTTAAATTAAGATGAATACGCAGGGAAACTCAAATCCTCACCAATTAATTTTAGTAATCGAAGGAACTGCAGCCCTCGGCCCATACTGGTCTCTGTTACGTTCCGAGTACATTGACAAGATTATTAGGTAATTTTTTACTGTCCTGCATTTTCCCGATTTTTTTCCCGCTTTCTCGGGGTTCTTTTTATGATTTTTTTAACCTGTATAATTTGAAAATTTTGATGTTTTTAGAGCCTGATTTAACTTTGCATAACAAAAAATTAGTACAGGGATTTGCTTTGCTTGAAATTCCTCCAATTTGAACATTGATGATCTAAAATTAAAGCACTGATTTTTTTTTCCAATTGTAAAGTTTGTCCCGCAAAGACGGTTTACCAGACCAAAATAATAATATGTAAACGGAGAGCACAATTTCAATACTCTCAGACGTTATCTTAAATTTGAACCTTGGATTCTGTTTGATTCTTTTACTGCTTTATATTATTTTGTTTCTAAGGGTTTATTTTAGTTTTTGTAAAAGTGTGAGAATTATGATAGATATAGGATATGATTAGACTTGTTTTAACCTATTATAAAGCCACTCTTAGGTCTCTGTTATTTTTTTCTAATGGCAGTGAGGGAATTGACTGACCTCTCGAAACCATTTTTGCAGCTATATTTATCCATTTGTATATCCCAATACCTTGCTGTGTTTAGTAGAAGTTCATGCAAATTAAAAATGATTAACATAAAACGCTGTAGTTTGGAATGCAATTTCACTTTCTTTGGATTTTCAGATCGTCTCAGTTGAAATATTAGTAGCATTTTTGCAGCGTTTTTTATACATTGGTATATCCCAATATCTTGCTGTGTTTAGTAGAAGTTCATGCAAAATTATAAAATTGCTGTATTGTGGAATGCAATTTCAATTTCTTAGGATTTTCAGATCATCGCAATTGAAATATTAGTGGACATGTTTGGTCACAAGCTTACAGCAATCAGTTGCTTTGCTAGATGTCTATGCAGCTTTAGCATTGTTTCACTGCTGTTATTTTCAACGTTACTTGGGAAAATTGTCTGCAATCTTATGCAAATAAAATTTGCAGGACTTTTCAACCATCAATACGCCCCATTGTTTTTCTGTGTTCACTAAAAATTCTTGCAATTTCACAACAATTTAGATTTATACGTTGTCTACTTTTTGGATGTGCTTTTCTCTTTTAAGATTAATTAGTCGGGTTTTCTACCGGGGCCTCTGCTTGAGAAGAAGAATGTTTTACATAATAACTATTTACAAAGTAATGATTATAATGATTGACAAATGAAGCTTGAATCAAAAACTGACTAAACGCCTAAAACCACTCACCTCCCTAGAAAAAACCAACAACCATTGTGCTAAATGAAAATGCAGCACCACACTGCATCCAAAAACAGTTATGGCATTTACAAGCCAAAAGGAACACATAAAAACACTAGCAGACACCCCAATGACTGAGCCTTCACCTTAAGCCACAACCCAACCTACAAGATCCTACACTACTGTCGGATTATGGAGCTGCCCTGCAGAGGAAGAGCTGGTGGTGCAACATTACGAGGACTGTAGTAGGTTTCCTGATGCCTTTGTGATCTTACCAGCCTCCTTGCTCTGGAGGACAGGACCAGAAACACACTTGAAACCTTGAGGCGCCTTCATTGTGTGTCTGTTGTCACCATAGAACTGTTGAAGACTTTCCCCAGATCCTTGCAATATCTGCCTTGGGCACCAGCAGCTCCTTGTGAACCAGCAACAATTCTTTACTATCATTGGGTCTTTCCTAAGGATTCTTCACAGTTCGCATTATCAAAACTCCTTCCCATTGGTGCTCCTACATTATCATTTCTCACAGGAACATCCAGACCCACACTCAGCACCTCTGCACCACTAACATGAACTAGAAGCATGAATTTTACAAACACTAATGCAACCATCTCCTGATAGTTGAAAATAACCCATAGGCACTTCCTGGTTGTGGGGCTCAAGAGACTTAGGACAATGTGCCATCTTGAAGCCAAGCAAACACCTTACCAACACCTAAAGCAGCCACCTTGCTGGCAACCACCAATCCAACATATTGTAAAGAACACACCAACAAAGCATCATTAGAACCCACAACTCCATTGCTGCCTTTGGAAATAATTCCCACATAAATGCCCATATGCCAGTTTTTGGAAAGAGGATCATGTGTACTAACAAAGAATGTGAGAAGAACTACTTTTCAAGCCCCAACCAAGATGAAGTTTGCTGTAAAGAGCTGTTAGGGAACCTTGATCCACCCCACAGTTTGCTAGAAAATCTGCTGCTGCATTGGAGGTCCCATGGCATTGTGAATAGACAACTTCCTTGAATTGAAGGCTTAAAGACTAAGCCTTCTCCAAAAATATTCTTAGCTGCTAATTTGGACACGAGCCTTTCTACAATATGTTAATCATCGCTATTGACTGCTGTGCACCTAATGAGGAAGCCAGCACAATCCCTGCAACAACTTCCCTTTCTATTTCATTATTAGTGCAATGGCTCAGTAAGAGAGAGCCACTTTGGATCAAGCTATTGTCTTCTGCATGAAGAATAACATCCACACTTGTCTTCTTGAGTTGCTTCTTGAAGCCCCATGAAAGTTGAGTTTAGTGAACCTAGGTGGGGGGCTTGACGGGGTGAAGCCATGCCACATTTTCATTTTCACCTAGCCTCGTGTTACCTAAAGGATAAGAAGAGTTCTTGTTTCTTTCTGATTAAATGCCTCTTAAAACTTTAATGGGGTCTTTTGAATGCACTTTTCACTTTCATAGGGTCTTTAATGAACCTAGGTGGAGGGTGCGGTGAGGGGCGAAGCAATGTCACATTTTCATTTTCACCTAGCTTTGCATTACCTGAAGGACTTGAAGAGTTCTTGTTCTTTCTGATTGAATGCCTCTAATATTTTGATGGGGTCTTTTGGATGTGCTTTTCACTTTCTTTGGGCCTTTCAGATTTTTATTAATAAAGTTTAATAAGTATGATAGTCATGGAACCTGACTGCTTGCTTTAATGAAAACTTATTGTGATTAGCTGCTTTGCTACAATTTCATTTGATTTTGTTTAACATTATTATCCACACATAGGCACTGCCAAGTTTCAGTAAGGTTAGAGGAAAATTGACTATTTTATCTGTAAATTAAATTTGTAGCATTATTTTTTCATCGGTTTATACTTATACCATTATTTTTCTGTCTTTGCTAGAATTTCTAGCAATTTCATAACAGTTAAACTAGAACTAGACACTGATATAATTTCACATGCATTTCTCCTTTTTTCCTTTTTGATTTTTTGTTAGAATTTGAAGAATGAGTGAAATAGCTCCATTATATAGAAAATGAGGATTTCCTAACCTGAAATGCAACATAAGCTCAGAAATGTTATTGAAATTGTATTTTACATTCCCTAAGTGTAGACATAGTCAGAAATGTTTTTTTTTTTCAATCCTACTCTCTGACACACTAATTTTCTGTTACCTGCATACCTTTCCAATTCTGAGACTAGTTAAACCTGTATTTTCAGAAATGGGATGTCAATTCCAAATGTGTTTAAAACTTAAACAAAGAAACAGGTGTTTTGGGTTACACTTGAACATGATCCTTGTTTAATAGGATACATGCAAAGTTCGAACACACCTGGGTTTAATGGGTTACCTTCTGACATGACCCAGGCTTGATGGGGGGTATATTTAGTATGACTCAATTTTAATCTTAAGAATGTGCCGAAGATTACCTAACCTAAAAACTTTCAATTTATTTAACCCAATTACCTGGGTCATCATCTTGGAGACCTGTCTACAAGCAATTGATTTTTTATCAGGCAGTCAGGTCTGGTTCATATACAACTGCTACATACAGCAGTTATGTGCTTACAAGCAACTCATAATTGATAAGCCTATTCCAAGACAGTACTTCATCTCTTTGCTCTGGAAGAACAATCTTAGATCTTGTCTGGACATGTAGATTCCCTCTAGTTTAGTTTATCTGAATTAATAATACACAGTGTCTTTAATATACCATTCTTATCGTTTTTCAAGGCTGTTCTCCTTGTTTACAAACCTTTCTAATAGCAGTATTATATTCTCACTTTGGTACAATGTGCATGCAGGTCCTTTTCTGGGAATGAGCTGGGTAGTCAGGTACATCTGAATCTTTTGTGATGAAAATATTGTCTTTTTAATGAAGTAATGCTCCCTCTAAGTGGATATCTGGAATTTAATAATAATCATTTTTGTTACATGCTATTGTTAGATAGTGATATTTTCTGCTCAAAATCAGTATGTTTTTTAATTGGTGTATCTCATCTTACAGTTTTTATTTCCAAAGGAAGGCATATATGATGGAAATACTTTCCTATGCATTAAGATCTACTCTTTACAACAAAAGTGGATGACATTGTGGCACAATGGCTCCACGAAATTGGATTGTAGGTGATAAGAAGCATAAAATATCACTGTGTCGAAGCCATTGCTATATAGAAACTATCATAAGCAGCAAAAGGAAAATACACAAATGTTAATAAATAACATTTCTCCTTTGACAGGTTACACCTAGCTTATATCCTCCAACTCATCATTGTTTTTACTCTTGGGATGTTGTAAAGAGCCAAGTTTGCATTAGCCTCCAAAATCAAGATATAAGGTGACATATGAGATGCATTGTTCTTTCTAGTGTGAGCCCTTCATTCAGATGTTTCCTTGACTCATGGTTCGGCCTTGTAGACATAGGCCTTGTGATACTTGTCATTTCTCCGATTTTTGGCTGGGTCGGCCAGCCATTATTAAATAATTTTTAGGGCCGACCTAAAAATAATAAAATAATAAAAATAAATTTGAATTATTAAATAACATTTAAATTTATATTATCTCTGGTCGACTCCTTGAGCCTGGTTTAAAATAATATTTGGATTATTTGTTTGAGATGGCCGACTTCTTCTAGTTGGTGTTTATGCTTAGTATTTATATGGGGTCGCTGTTCATCATTCAACATCAGGGAATTGGAATTGTAAATTCGGTTCTGCAGGGATGTAGCCCTCTGCTAACCACGCCAGGTGGGACATGGCCCTCACCCCGGCACCATAGCTCTGTTCAAGCAGCTACAGGTTGGTGAATGTTTGAGAAGACAGCAACATCCTCTATATTTCCAGTCATTGTGAACCTCACCGAGTTGATACAGATCGGGGGCTGTATATTCAGGATATTGTCTTGTTATGCCAGCATATAGGGTCTGAGTGAATTAAATATATTATTCCAGTTATTCCTTTTATATCTGGTTACTACTGTTGAGAATTGTCTCAGAGACTGATTCTGATTATAAACCCGATAGTTGTCATTGCCTACCTTATCTGCGATTCTGTGCCATTGTTATAGATCTGATTATTCCTATTGGTGTGGACTGTGTAATGGGCGCTAATAGTATCTCAGAGATGTTTCTATATTGCTATATTGCTATATATATGTGTATGCATTGTAGTTAAATCAGGGCAGATGACTGTTCTTAGACAGTGATGTTTGCATTCCTGCTAACTGTGGATTCTTAATCTTATATGCAATATTCAGTGCAAACACATGCTGTTGTTAAATCTACAGATCTGATTGTTGAGATTTCAGTTTCAGTATCTTTGATTGTGTGAAGTAGAACCAGGCTTATCACAATACTCTTGCTACATCATCAAATCCATGGTATTAAAGCTATATTTGCACATTTCACCACACATCATCAATGATCCCTAAAAATGTCATCCCCATAGGATCATAGGTCCTAGTAGTATACAAAATTAGGCCTGAATTACTTTTCCTGAATCCTTCACATCTTAGATCCTCATCAGCATTCTTGTAACATTGTTGGGAGACTCATATTAATCCATATGAAGCCTTTTTCCAATTTGCAGGCATGTTTTTTCTGTCAATAAGAAAACCTTGTGCAGGTATAAATTCTTCACTTAAATTTTTCTTGTAGATCATATAATTCATAAGCATTTTATTCTATGGTATGGCCAACAAAAACACATTTGTCCTTGTGCTATCTATTCTTCACGTACAGTTCCAGCCATGTGGAACAAACTACAACTACCTTTCTAATCACTACCTTGGCATTTCCAAAAAGCCAGCATTTAACTGGATGCAATTATTGTAACCCAACATAGAGAATTTTCTTTTTCCCCATAAACCTGGGGCCAAGTCCCAAGCAGACATTGACATACGACTGACCACACACCAAGCATAGCTTGGTCGATCACTGCTCAGCCCAGCAACACAGTGGCACACAGTTAGGAAAAAATGAACACCAGCAACCCACACCAAGACAACCAAAGATTAAATCCAACTAAATACATCTAGCCACTACCCATCCATTTTGAGATGCTGGCATCCTGGGGGAGAACCTGTTGCTTTGCTCCTTGTTGCTGCCTAGCATCCAGCATGGTACCCTGTAAGCCTTCTTTTATTTTAGGCACATTTATTCTGATCTAGGAATTCTAAGAAACTTCTTTGCTGCCCCCTTGAAACCATCCACAACTAGAACTGGCAGCATCATCAAACTATTTACCCACACCACACCATCCTGGTCGTCATGATTGCAGTTCAGTAAATCCAAACATAAATGCTTTGTTTTTAGGTGCTGTTCTCTGTAACATGAAAACTTTGGGCTTAGGAAATGATTCAAAACATTTGTTGCTGCTAAGTTGATACCTCTTCCTAATTCTTTTTTCTTCGGACCCTAGTGCTACCTGTTATTGTCTCTTCATGTTTTAAAAAGCAACAGTTTTCACTGAACTCAATCAAGCTTTGATTATTGGGTATCTTTGGGGAAATGGGTTAAATACAGAGATTGCGTTATAGAGGAGTTGAAATATACAAAGATATAGCTGCCATCAAGGGGCATATAACCAATCCAATGTTTGATAATGTTAAGTTTCCTCTCACTCTTCCTCTATTGGTTGTCCATACTTCCTCTTAATGACTTTAAGCTCACCCATGAAATTTCTGGTTCAAGTCTAGAATTTCACTCATGAAGAAGTGGCAAAGGCAAGATGGTGGACAATGCCCTGACCAGTCAAACCTGCTGCAGATATTATGGATTTTTGGATTGGCCTGGCTATTTTTGTGGAGCAATTGTTCAGATGTATTTATGATATTTTCAGCCATGGCCCTTATGCAGCTGAGATGGTTCACAATCTGCTTTTAAAGCTGATCACAAATGCATTCACTGAGGACAATGTGAAGGATGTAGGTCCCTTGCTGCCTCAGCCTTAAGCTAAAGAAACTTAAGATTTGGGTTCTGGACTATTCTTTCTTGGTTTTTCTGTGATATTATGGACATCTTTGATGAAAGGGGTATGCTTCTGATGACCACTTTTATCAGCTAATCGAGTTGGATGTATATCTGAGTTATTGCATATTGAGATTTGTTATTCTTAAATAAACTGTTTGTCATTTATTTGTTAAAGATATTCATATCGGTTCTTTTGATGTAGATCCACTGACAAGTAGTGTCCCACTGTCCCTTATAGGGTACACCTAGCTTAACCTTGTAGTACCTCCAAAACCAGATGAGAGACTTTTGCACAACTACCTTTCAGAGATTAAGCTGATGTTTACCAGGACTCATGAAAGAGCTAGGCCCAAAATGGGTCTTAATCAGGTTTAAAAAACATTTTGGCTCCATTTCTTCTTGGAGCAATCTTGAGTAAATTTTGAAACAAAAATGATGTGAAGTCCCTTTAAAATCTGGTTCATAAGGGATTTTGCTCTGGGTTCTCAATAGGCCAATCATTGGGGTGAACTACTTCAGAGTGAACACTGGTATGAGTCTAAATGCGTGCTAGCCCACACACTTTTAAGGAAAATCTCATAGGGATTAAATTGGGGCCCACTGCATGACCCACCACTCTTGTGGCTTAAACTTGACATCCCTTGGTTAACTCCAACGGATTTAAGGTCACGATTTCGAGACTTCACATCTGACCAAATCAAGGTTAACCTAGACTTTGCATCAGATCTTCCTTCAGATAACTTGAAAGGAGATTTAGGGGAAAAGTGACTTGATAGACTTTTGGATGCAATTTCCTATTCCAAACCAGTTAACTTAACCCCTCAAAATCTAGGTCAAGGGAAAAGAATAAACATAAGACTCCTGGCCACTAGCTGATGTGAGATTTAACCATGTTTCATATTACATGCTCAGGCCTATTATGGGTAATTTACATAAAGTTTTCAGGGCAGAGTGTGGGTTTCCAAGGTAAGCAAAATGATCCATGATGATTTAATCTCATCAATTTATAACTGCTTCAATACAACAGTCAACCATTCATATGGCCTTGTAAACTTAGGACCTTATTATCCAGTAAATAATCTGCCACTGTACCCCTAGCATGGTATTGCTTGCTATTACTGTCCTGTAAGTTAAACAGAGGATTCAACTCCTTTTAGGAGGAGATTCATCTTCAACTGGATATTCAGATAAATTTTACACAAGAGGACTAGAGGACAACAGGGTTGAAGTAATTTTACTGACCCTTTAATGCACATTCCTCCTAAAATATTTTCACCTTCATGGATTCACACAGGATAACAACAATGTCTTATTACAGCGAAGAGAGAACTATGTTCAAAATATGAGCTTCAAGTTGTACTCGTACCCTGGCTACATGCTATTTCCAAAGTTTTAATACTGCTCATATAACACACTGAGCAATCAGACCATCAAGATTATTTATTCATCTATCTTAGTTCCTAGGACCCCTTTAATTCCTCAAGCTTATATTATTTTATTTGGTCACAGGTTATTCATTAACCACTATTAGAATCATCCACTCTTAATCAAAAGTTATACAAAACTGATCGTGAATGTTCTAAATAAATTAGATTGTTTTATAATCACTTTAGTTTCCTTAATTATCTAGCCTAAACCAGCTTCCCATCTGGGTTTCTATAATTCATCCAAGGCTATGTCAATTGGTATATGACGGCAAAATAGCTATGGCAGAAAGAGGATATAGAAATTATTATGATCTACAAAGGACCAGTGTAGATTGATGTGACTAGAACATAGCAAGTTGTAATAGTACATCAAGATTGCAAAGAACGTCCAATAATAAAAATAAAGTACCTCTCACCAAAACTAGGAAGCAAGAGATCCTAACCAAAAGGGGATGAAACTCAATGAGTAAACCCTGTACAAGGCATTGAAGTCAATATATACAATGCCATATAATATAAAATAGTCATGAAAGGAATATCCCTACTCAAAAGGCATCATTGAAAGAGCTAAGAGAGGGATTCTTGTTGAGATCAAGGGTCTAGTCTTCAAAAATTGGATGAGAGGAAATGGTATTTAATAGTTTATAGGGCTCAACTATGGAATCCTAACTTGCGGCTTTGTGTATGGATATAGGGTTTGAGTTGGGGGTGCATCAATTTTTTCCCTTGGGTTTGGTATAGATTGGGTATGGCTATACAGAAATATTATTTTTTTAATAAAATTAAAAATTTAGCTAAATAATCAAGTAATCTGCACAAATAAACAAAATTAAGTTCTAACGATAAAATCATTACTGATAATTGATAATTCAATGCCAGATGCCTAATGATAAATCAAATGAGAGGTGAATTTGGTGCTGTTCCCTTTTGTTTTGTGCTTTTATTGTCTTATTTTTGTTTTATGGTTTTTGCTTTGTGTTTTAAATTTTTAATGTCTTAATTTCACTTTGTATTCTTTAAGCTTTTTTAATGAACATGACTGTGGGTTTGCCCTGGAAATGCCCCTGGTTCATCCCAGACATTGGGTGCCCACAACCTGGGCTTGTTGCTGACTGAACCAGGCAGGGCCTTGTGCCTGAGGCAAACTGGGGGTCTTTCCAAGGGAGCTTGATCCAGGATCAGAACCCGGTTTGAATTAGGTAGGGAGAATCTGGTAATGTAGAAGAATCCTATCAACTGACAGGATAATTAATGATCTGTGTTTGAAGTTACTATTTTAACAAGATGATAAGTCTATATAGCTTCTGGATTTGATTGTGTGCAACAATTTTTAGCATCAACGTTTCGGATCACACTACATGATCCATCATCAGGATGAGAGAGAGCAAGAGGAATGAGAGGGTAATTGCAGACATGGACAAGATAAAAAGAAGAGAGGAGGGGGAGGGTGAGGAGGCACGAAGACCAAGGCCAAGACTAAAGAAGAGGAAGAGCAACACATTAGAGCAAAAGAGGAGACCAATTACAAAAGGGGGAAGAGCAAAAGAAAGAACTAAGAAGGATGAAAAACAAGAAAATAAATAAGAATAATGAAACCTAAAGAAATACAACAAGAAACGCAGAACAAAATAAAAATATCAAAAATAAGGGAAAGGAATAACATAAAAACAAAAAGACACAAGAGCAAAAATAACACACATAAGATAAATAACACTAATTAAGAGAATAAATATAAACAACCTTATTATATCCTACAAATAAAATACAGGGATATTAATATATTACAAAGAAGGAAATGAATATATATTTATATTCTATATAAATCCATAAAAATATATATAACTATAATTTGGGAATAAGAGAATTAAGTACGATTTAAATAATGTATTATATGTTAATATGAAATATAAAAACCATACTATATTAACAAGTATTAAAAGAGAAACAGTGAGAAAAAATATATCAAGAGAAGAAATAGTGAGAACAAATGAGAAACCAAAGAACAAAAGAAAATAACTATAGATAACGACAATTATGAATAAGGAAAGAAATGAGATTAAGAGAAAGACTAACAAGAAAGGAATAAAAATGAGAAAAATAAGAAGAAACCAAAGAATAATAGAAATATATATATATATATATATATATATATATATATATGGAGAGGAGATTAAGAGAATAAATGAGAAACCCAAAGAATAACAACGAGAAAAAAGATGGGAACCAAAGAATAAACAAGGGGAAAAAATTGAGAAGAAAATAAGAAAATAGATAAGAGAATATACAAGAGAATACTTGAGAAGGAACCAAAGAATAAATAAGAAACCGAAGAATAAAGGAGAATATAAATAAATTGAGAAGAGAATGGGAGAGTAAATGAGAAACCCAAAGAATAAAAAAGAAAACAATAAATAATAAATATATATTCTCCTTTATTCTTCGGTTTCATGCTGGTTTTCTCAAAATATATTCTTATCTATTTCTCTTGGTCTTATTCTCTCCCTTCTATATTATTCTCTCCTCTTCACATATATATATATATATATATATATATATATTATTTCTATTATTCTTTGGTTTCTTCTTATTTTTCTCATGTTTTTCCTTTCTTGTTAGTCTCTCTTAATCTTTCCTTCCTTCCACCCTATGTCTGTTCTTTGTTGTAATAAAATTTCCATCATTTCTATTTATGTTGTCCTGTGTTTTGGCTTTGTTATTATGTGTTCTCTTGTTTTCCTTTCACTTATTTTTGATATTTTTATTCTCGTTTCTTGTTGTATTTCTTTTAGGTTTCATTATTTTTGTTTTATTTCTTCTGCTCTTCCCCTCTTTCTAAATAATTTAATATTTCATTCTTTGCCTCTCACCCTCCCCCTCTCTCCACATGTCCCAATCAGATGATATATGCCTACATCATATGGATTGTGGAAACCTATTATCATTAAGATGATAAGTCTTCATAGAATTTTAGCAACGTTGGTGCATGCTGCAAATAACTGCTAATCTTTGTGATGCTAATAATATTCAAATTTTTCATTTCATTTGAAATATATTACTCTACATATAAGAGACTACTTTTTAACTGTGCTCATCTTGTTGAATGACACAACATAGCTTGCCTCAGTGCTATGTTATTATGAATTTGTTGTAGTCTACTGCAATTGACGATTTAATGGTCCTCTGGACTAAATTGAGGGTCCTTCCTAGTTTATGTTAGATCTGTCCCTTGGTTGAATGTAACGCTTTTATGCTTGGCTGTAAGTAACTAAGCAGATACAGCATTTGTCATTTGCATTACAGTACACATATTTTTGGGAGTTGGTGGTTTTAGTTATTTCATGCTATCTTTCATTTGAGGTATTATTAGTAATTTTCATGTATTATTTAGTTAGTCAACTATTTTTATGGGCAAATTTATTTTACACTGCAGAAGAGTTCTGGGTCAAACATTCAAATGGCACTTGTACAGTTCTACTGTCATGGACCTCACAGTGGTATGTTATTGGTAACTGAACTCTACTCATATTGTTATACCTTTTCTAATGATGTCATGCTTTTCTGTCATAATTCTCTACTTATTCACATGTCACTACTTCAATAAATTATAGTCAATAAAATAACAAAGGAATCTTAGATTCATCTTCTGGCTAAAACTAAAACCACATCGTTTTGAGTGTGGTTTCTCCATCATTTGCTAGAAGAAATGATCTTCTCATTTATTTTTTGTAGCTGGTTCGGTGCAACGGAGTGCATGGACAAAAAGTTTTGACACTTTCCAACAGTGGCTTTCAGATATCAATTTCTGTGCTGGTGGCCTTGGAGAAGTTGCCATAGCAGAAGGCCTTGCTGAAGCATTAACGGTATTTAAAGCTTGAAATTAATAATAGCTTTTTTATGGATTATTTTTGTGGAGATGGATATTGATCAACAGAGAACTAATAACAGCAATGCAGTTCAACACACTTAGGCCATATAGGTGATAAAATATTGACATGTTGAGTTCATTTTATTTTAGGATAATTCAAGCTACTGAATTATAATCTTATAGTTCAAGTATGTTATTCCCATGAAAGTCAGGTTTAGTGCCAACTGGAAAGGAAATCTTTTATGGATGCTACGAAATATTTCTTCTTGAAAATGACGCTTAATTAAAATATTGGCAGCTAAAGAAAAACTTGATTTGCTTAATGAAAATTGCTTATAAACTTGGCATGCACTTTCTGAAGATTCCTTGATAGTTTATTATCAGATGCTTGCGCCAAGCCAGACTGTGGCTCAGATGACACAGGGGACAGACAGCCAAAGGCACTGTGTGTTAGTTGCAGCATCTAATCCATACCCTCTTGCAACTCCTGTTCCACGACCACATGGCCATACTCTAGGTCAACAGAACACAAATTCAGAATTCCAACCACCACAATGGGTTGCTGATGCAGATACTGTTGCCAAGGCATATGCGCAGGCATGTAAAATGGATCGGTCAATTTTACCATCTGAATATACTGGATACACAGTAGCAGCTTGTTGATTTTGTGAAACTCATTGCTTTATGCCTGTTATTATCTCAGTGCTAATTTTTTTTCATTTCCTTTTCAGTACTCTGTTTCTCTCTCAGTGATTGCACCCAAACAACTTCCCAAGCTAAAATCAGTATACAATGCGGTAAGACACCACTTTCTGCTTATGGTGTTATAATCAAATTTAAATTCTATTGGTTTTTTAACAAGCGAAGTGCAAATTTTCTTAAGTAGGGGGAAATAAAGTACAGAAGTGCAGACTTATACAGGTTTTCTATTTCTTTAATAGCATTAAAAAACCCAAGAACTAAATATCTTTGAATCTGGAAAGTTCAAACTACAAACTGAGATTGTCATCAAACCAAAACTTATTTTTCTGAGATATTCTGGACGATTTTCAATTAATCCTTCATGCACATATCAGAATTTACAGAGTCACAAAGAAAATAGCAGAATTACAAATCAGTAATATCTATCAGTCTGCTATCCAGAGGGACATAACATGTAAAATATAAGAATGGTATGCAGTGCAGTAAGACTCCTTTTTTCATCTATGGTCTTATGATTAAATGTAAATTGCATTTCCCTTTTAAAATATAAAATAGGTAAAATACAAATTTATTAAATTAGTGGAAATTAAAGTACAAACATGGAAACCTTAACAGGCTGCAACTTCTGGAATATCATTAAAATAATAAAAAGTTAAGAACCAAAACTTATCTGTGATAGTAATTCGTACAGTTGCCAGATTATGCAAAGTAACAAAGAAAATAGCAGAACTACAAAACAATAATATCTGTCCAGCTGCTATGCTAGGAATGTAATATACAAGATTACGAACTTAAGAGTTCAGTAGAAGGCTGTTTGATTTAGAATTCTGTCTGACTCTTAGACTATGAAAGATATATAATCTGCCTCCACCTGGTTCTGATTTTGCCAGTTGATCAACAACAACAGTTCTTTCCTTGCCTCTTGGAAAGTGCTGAGCCCTTTTCTGCAATCTGATACAGGATTGTAGGAGGTGGGTGAAATGCAGAGTTAGAGGAATGAATAGATTAAAATTCTTAGATTGGCCTTCAGAATGCTTTCCAATGACACCTAAAATTGCTATATCTCTAAACAATATGAATTTCGTGTTGATGCACACCCTTCCCTATGTAGCTTGACCTTATGATGCACAAGCAGCCATTGGCTAATGAACAGGTGGATAACTAGCCAATGGCACCAAAGTCAGAGTTCCCTAGAAAAGTATTGCATGCACAGGGTGAGTAGAGTATGCTTCCTCCAATTGGTTATGCTTACAGTGGACTCTTTTATTCTGCATATTTGGAGTTCATTGTTATCTAGATCCATGCCTCATTTCATTTTTTTATACATAAGTATACTCATTATTCACATCTATGAATTCACAGGATAATTAGGTTGCTGGCATTGGCAGGTACTAAGAAAGCTCTTCTCAAAACAGAATTTTCAATGAGGAAAACAGATCAAATGTTACTGATATCCTTGAGTATATTCATTTTTTCTTGCTAACCGTAGCTACTTATGTGCCTGATAATCAAAGTGAACTTTTGTCCTTAACAGAATTAATTAAACATGTTACATAATGGATTGTGAATTTCTATCCTTTATCATTTTTGAGACATTATAGTACATGTACTTGTTTGAGATAGCTGAGAAATAATGCATTTGTTTAAATATATGTAATTCACCAGCCTCTGTTATTGTAATGCCTTTTGCTCTACATATTTATATTTATTAACTTGTGCAGGGGAAACACAATCCATCTGCAACAGATTCAGTAATGGAAAATATGAAATATTCACAACACTTGGTTCTCCTTTCTGAGAGTTTTATGGATGCATGTTCTGCTCTAAGTTGCTCTGGAGCAACATCACTGAATGCAAGTACAAATTTGATAAAGACTGATTCAACATCTGCAGCTACACATTCTGTTCCTCTACAACCACAGACTACTGCTGTCAGACCTTCATCAGGCCAAGCAGGTTGTATTCTCTTTCCTGTCTTTTCTTCTCGTGCCTTTGGTGGTTGATATTGTTGCTGTACTATAATAGCACCATTTAGTCTAAATAAATTAAGGTTAATTGTTTTGCAAATTATATTCTTGGGCTGTGAGCTGGCATTTTGGATTTTAGGTACAATGAAATTTCTATCTATTTCAAAGTATGTATTTGAAAATAAGCAACCTTTACTACTTTATGTGAAGTGAAGGTGAAAGTATCTAAATTGTTAAAAATGCTACATATTTCCTATCAGGATGCCTGGTTTCTAACATTAGCAAATTCCCATACTACCTTGTGGACTAAGCCATGTTTGTATACATGATGATGTTCTTGGGTATGTTTCATTGCTTTTTCATACAAACCAAGATTTTAAGACTATGGTATTTCACTACAGGTTATTGCATAACCTAAGATGCTTACAAAAAAACACATAATATAATAAATGTTAGGACATGGACAAGTGCTTCAGTGAATTTAAGAAAACTTTTGAGATATTCTGGTCATTAGGACATGGTGCTTGTAAGGAGCAGTTTGGGACGCCAAGATTAGGACACAAACAACAGCTTCTGTGTGATGATTTTTTTTTTTTGAATGTCATGATGCAGAGATATTCTAATCATTGCATAAGAACATAATATGAATATCACTTTATAAGTCTGGGTTGTATGATGGTGGTTTAGTGGAAAAGAAGGTCACAGCTAGTATTCTCTCATACATACCAATGCAGATCAATACTCTCTGCATATTGTGCTTCTCTTCTTTATATGTAGGGTAGGTTAAACCATAGAAGCATAAATCCTCAGAAAATCCCCAAAATCCTGATTTTAAAAAAATCTCTGGTTGAAATGATTTTTTCCCCCAAAATCATAATTTATTCAGCCGTGATTTTCAACAATGTTCAACAATTTTTAAGGGTTTAAATTGCGAAAAAATCGCCCAACCAACCTGTTGCAAAATCCCAACCATGTGAAATCGCTATTTAATTGGGATTTTTCATTGATTTGTAGTGCAAAACTGAGTGTTGGCCATCAAGATGTGGTTCACCATCAAAGATTCACTAGATTTCATCAGGTTATGAGGAAAATCACAGGTAGACAACCTTGAATGGACATATATTTCTAATAGATGTTAAAGGACATTAAAATAGAGACATGTTCCTTGGTATGCTTCCACATTTGATGTTAAGGACATTAACATGAAATGGTTAAGAGATGTGCTGCTTTTTTCTCTATATTCTACACTATTGTCATTTGCCTTAGGTTCGTAGTAATGCTTTCCATGTATATAAATCCAAAGACACAATTTAGTGGGAAATGGTAGACAATATCATAAATACTAAGTAAGACTTCTATCTTATTTTTTCAACATATCTAAACCTTATAAGAGTACTTGCCAAAAGTAAATATAGAAAGCCAGACTAAATTGAAACAAAACTCTATTGGCTTGATATCAACCTAGAGAGGTTTGTTTTCTTGGAATTCTTGTGATCCTGACTATTCAAAAGAATTTTAACATTTCAATTGTCAACAATAATACCAAGGTGGTTATTTAGATTATCAAGGTTAGGTTGGGACAAATTTCCTTTTTAGATGCTAACAAAGTGTGATAATTTGGAGCTTCAATTTGACATTGGCCATCAAGTTTTAATGACAAGCGGTTAGGGTGGTGACAATTGTATAATCAAGTGGGAAGCATAAATATATACACAATAGTAAATAGACATTGTAGACAATTGTATAATCAAGTGGGAAGCATAAATATATACATAATAGTAAATAGACATTGTAGAACTGGAAGTAGAATGGTTCCTATCAGAAAGATAAAAATCAGCTTGTAGTGCTGAAAAAAATGAATTGTAGCAGTATTTTATATCAAAATGAAGGATTGTTTTGGTTATATTTGAATTTCCTATATATTCTGCAGGCTTAATGCTTTGTTAATTGGTGAAACTCATTGTTTAAATGCATTCTCTGCACTTGTTAGGGAACTACATTCCATTTAGGATCGTCATATACATCGAGGTTCAGAAGGCCTACAAGCAGTACAATAGCAGTACATGAATGCTTTAGACTTATATAGTGAAGCATTCCATGCATGTTAAATAGGTGTCAGGCAAACTAATACATGCTTTGAGAGAAGTCTTGTGGCCTTTGGAAATGCCCTTAAATTTAAAAAAAAGGTAGCTTTTGTCTCTTTTACTACAATTTTTTTTCGTTTTTTTTTAAATGTGATTTTTTCCCCAATTTTTTCTTGATTTTTCCTTATTTTTTCAAAAAATCTTATACTTTTGATTTGCTTATATTTTCCCCAAATGATTTTTGCTGCTATGGGTTAAATCACTTTCTAGTAACACTAGGTTAATTTATGTGATGTTAATGTATTAGGAAACTTTGATCTTGGAATTAATGGACTCCTACATTATTGAATAAGAAAGAAATTTTCATTGGAGAATTAGAATGTTTGGCATTCTAAATTCTTGGAGGGCTATATTAAACAAGGTACATGAAAATGGTGGATCCCGGATGAAGATAAAAGAAGGTTTTTATCATTATGTTATACATTGTTAATTTTAATAAAGGAGGTAAGCTATTTTGTTCTCCATTGTTTGGACTTGATGGTCATGTGTTAGAAATTTAGATAGCAAAGGAAGGGAGGTGTCCCCATGGTTTGGCTGTGTATTATTGTCGAACTTGTGCCAATTGCTCAAATATTGTGAAATCTGGTGGTCAATATTTTGTTATTTTTCCTCTGGCTATGGAAATGTATCTACTATGGAGAACATTGAGAACACCTTGCAATTGGTTTCTCAAACAGGTTTAGAACCAATGATGATTATAAAGTATTGACTGAAATGACTTATTTTGCAGGTCTTTCTAGCAGCACTATAGATGTCACAAAACAATGGATACATTATGTAATAAGTCACCTAAAAATGCATTAATTTTAGAAATTAAAAGAAATCATATACATGTCTATTTCTTGCATCATACAAATTGCTAGATGCATCATCGCTTCTTGAAAGTTTGTTTTGTTTTCCATTATATCATTTATAGGTTTTTTAATAAAAAAACATGATATGCATGATCTTGAGAGAGTTAACGATTCCATTATTTTGGGCATGAATTCTGTTATGCTGAGGTTCCCATATGTTGCCTTATACAGGATTCTCAATCATTTAGCCTCCTTCCGGCCAATTAAAATTCATCATGATGTATTTACTGAAAATCTATTTTAAAGAAAAATTTGTTCTGTATGTAAGAATAGATGATATGGCATGATAAGGTCTGCAAAATCATTCGAGGCAGGAGGGATCTGATTGGATGACTAGGTTGGGAATGACATGCAGGAATTTTTGTTTTTATGTGGGACACATGAGACATGGATCCCATGAATCATCGTATTATCTGAAGATTACACCGTGTGTTTTGTTGCTAATTTGTTTTGTCAGTTATTACAAATGTTTTGACAAACATAGTACAAGAGCTGTAAGGCAGCTTAGTCCCTGCCTAAAACTGCATAGTTGACTTGCTCAAACTAAATGTCTGTTTTTAATGTTGTACATTAACTAACAAAGGATGACTATTTTGTTATTATCTTCAAAATTTGGTCCAGGGAAAGAAGTGTTGGAGGAAGAGTATGCTGAGTCGGGCAAAGCTTAGTCCAAACTTAGAATAAGACGGTTGACACTGAATACTCAGAATGTTTGTGTTTTCTAATTTTGCCTTAAGGATTTGAAGATAAACATTTTCTGAATGGAGTTTGTCTTGAATATATGAATATGACTTCTCTATCTGTAATTTGTAGTTTGTGAATTTTTTTATGCTGACAATTTATGCATATTTGTGGTTGCCCAATTCAGCTGTAGCATTTGTGCTTAAGCTGTGATTTAAAAAAATATCTGTTATAATTCATTCATAGGAGAAGTGGATTCCTTGATTATTATTGCTAAAATCTTGGAGTTTAAATGATAACCTTTAGA
>VDFB02284795.1:0-29102 GCA_007258455.2 Sequoia sempervirens
ACAAGAGCCAAAGTCAAAAATAGAGAAGAAAATACAGAAAAATTTCTAACTCTAGTGAAGTTCAGTGCCCTAGGAGCCTAGGGGTGCCAAACTTTTGGTGCCTCAAATTCAACTTTTTGACAAAGTGACCTCCAAAAGACCCCTCTCAAAATCTTAGCTCTGTAACAAACCCAGCCATCAGTCAATCCGAGCTCTGGGTCATCAGATCTGATGAGATCATTTGTAGAAGAGAGTTGATAATGAAAAAATTTCTAAGACTGGTGAAGATGGGTGCCCCTGGAGAGAAAGGGCACCCAAGGTTTTGAAGTCTAAAACAATGAAATTTGCCAATGCAGCCTCCAAGATCACCTCGTCAAATTCAATCGAGCTATCCAATGAAGCTAACGGTTAGTCAATCTGATTAGTGTAGCTCTCAAAATCGAGATTTCATCAAAAGATCAAAGGGAAATGAAGAAATTGAAAATCATGCAAAAATGGCCAACACTGTGAAGGTTCAGTGCCCCAGAAGGAAATGTGCTCTGATGATTTTGAAGGATCAAACGAAGTTTTTATTTAGAAGTGCCTCCAGGGTAATCTTCTCAGATTCAATCAGGCTTCGCTATGAATCATCCAACTCGTCCATCAGATCAATCTGGAAGCCGAAGATCAAGGTCAAAGTAGGGTTCAAAATTGAGAAAAGTTGAAAAACTCGGAAAAATGGTTAACTCTGGGAGAAGTTGGCGCCCCTAGCCAAGAAGGGCGCCCATCTTGCCATGCCTTAGTTAAAATTTTCGAATTTTCAAAGTTGCATGATGAAAGATGAATGTCCAAGTTCATTGAACAGGCTGATTTTAGGGTTTCGAGGATTAAAACAAAAGAAAGCAAAGCTATTTCAAACCCTAAGTCTATTTAAGACATCTCTCTCATTCAAAATTCATCATTATTGCAGGTGGTGTCCCAAGGAGAAGAGTGGAGCAGCAATTTTGAGGTTTTGTTTCAACATTCAAGAGCTCAAGGTTGCTGATTTTCAAAAATTAATTTTCAGACCATCAACTTAAACCCTTGCTTTTTCATTTAGAACATCAAATTTTCGAAGGAGAAGGTCAAGGGTTTTAATTTTCAGCCATCTGGGTTTCTTCATCTCATTCTTCTGAAGAATTTTTGAAGAAATTTATCAAAGTTGCAGTAGCTGCTTTTTCTTTGCATGTCAGTGAAATAATCAGAGTTTTCTATTTTTTATCATTTGGGTCCTCTAAAAACAGTCTTATGAAAAAAACCCAAATCTCAGCTTTTTTCAAAAAATTCAAATTCTAGGGTTTGCTGCTTTTTCCATCAGCCCTTAGTGTTTTTCAAATCTGATCAACTAGGTTCATTCCAAATTGTATTCTGAATAAAACCCAGGTGCTAGTTTTTTTCGGTGAAAAATTGAAGAAATTAGGGTTTGCTGCTTTTTCAGTCTAAATTCAAAATTTTCAAAAACGGACGATCTGGGTTGTCTTGCAATGAAATTCTGAGCAAAAACCCATATCTCAAAAATTTTCAAAAATTTGTTCGTTGGAGGAAGAAAAACCAGCATTCTAAAAATAGAAAGTTGTCAAAACTTGTCTGAACCTAGGTGAGTTTACAATCATTCTTCAAGGTTTTCGAAATGAAGATACACTCCCAATGATTTCAAGATCAAATCAGCTCTCTACCATGATTTCATCAAAACAACTGAGATGGACTTGCATCACATCAAGCCATGTTTGATCTACGTACTTTGGAGAGCGCAGGCAACACTACAATCAGAACTTGGGACACTCTGACTCCTCGCAGCAGCCTATTCCTATATCAGTTTAGAGTCATAATTGCTTGCATCAAGCATTAAAATCTGACATGGGAGATCCAATCAATTGATGGCGATTGATCTGGTTTGAAACCTGAAATGATCGAGAAATGCTTCTCAATTCCCCCTTGGCCTGAAAGTGTAACTATCTCAAAGGACGAATGTAAAAGGATGTGGGAAATGCACAAGGAGAAGTATAGTAAGAAGATTGCACAGAGGTGGACGAAGGAAAAACACGACTTTGCCTAAGAATGTCAAGCGAGGGGAGTTCAAAGACGAAGTTGCTATCATAATCACCTTGCTTAACAGGGTAACCGGACAAGAAGATGCTACAAAGTTTCAACCTTGAATGTTCTATGCTATACCCCGTATCATGAAGAGGACTGACTTCTATGATTGGGTGACCTTGATCAGTGACAGCCTCCATCAGCAGATAACAGAATACTTCCAGATTCATGAGTTCCATATGGTTTCTTACCTAGTCTACCTAGTGGCCTTCCAAGGTCAATTCAGAGGGTTGAACACCGAAGGATCTCTGAACATACAACATATCTACAATTTTTACCCTCAGCTGGAGTTCACAAAGTCATTACATCATTATAAGAGGGTGAATGAGGCTTTCTTGATGTACACAATGTGAGACCTAGACAATGAATTGCACGTCTGTATCTCATCAACTGCCAGGGCAGCAATGGTGGAGTGGGCAGATTGGTTTATACAGTTTCCTACTTTCACCTATCTATGGCTTTTCCGGCACTCCACTCATGTTGACGAGGTACCCATTAGATGAAGTTGTCTTCATGGAATTTTTAAGGCAAGCACGTGAAGTCCACATAGTCTTGAGGAACAAAAAGAGACCCGCCCTCAGTTTTCCACTTGGGTTGGGAATCTATACATGCAGAATAGCAACAGATGCTAAGACCATGGGAGATGAGTTGGATAAACTTGGTCTCAAGCCTTACAGCGAAAGACGATCTTACGACCCTCATGGCGTCTACGCTAACCGACTAGAGAAGAACTATGATCATTTACCCGCTCTTGAAGATTTTTGGGAAAATTGCAGAGATGAGTTTGAGGTGCGGAGGCGTAGTTACAATAGGTTCACTCTTCACCAGATGAAAGACTGCTTATCAGAGGATATCGAGGGATTATCTGATGATGATGAAGATGTGCTTCTCCCGATGTATGCTCAGAAGAGAATTGAAGAGCAACCTCTTCCATAGGTCAATTGGGCCAATAAAGAATCTCTCTCAATTGAAGACAGGACAAGACAAGTCCTCGAGTATAGCAAAGTTTTCCTAGTTCTCAAAAGGAAAAATTCCATTCCAGCAGCAGAGCCGCCAAGGACACAACCATCACTTCCCTCCTCTTCCAGAGCACAATCAAAAGGGAAAGGTGTAAGTCAGTCTCAAGAAGGCGTGAAAAGTAGCAGATCAAAGAAAAACGTAAGAAGGTTAGACTTCTCAGGTATTGTCATACAGGAGCAATCAACAGTTGAAGTAGAAGCTCCTCCTGAAGAGCCCATACCTCAGAAAGAAGCAGAGGAGCTGCCCTTAACACATGATTCTATACCTTTGACAGGGTCTTCATCGATTCACATCGACCTGGATATTGAAGAAGATGAAGAAGTTGCAATTGTACCTCCTAAGGAAGTTAGTAAAGATATTACCGTGTCTTGGCTTGAGAGCTCCTTAGGAAGGGTAAGAAGAAGAACTTCATATTAGGTGGATTTTGATGACCTTGATAACATCTATCAGGAACCGCCTAAGAAGAAAGCAAAGAAGCAAGTTCACTTTGAGAGGAATCCTGATGGTGAGATAATCATGGAGACGGCTATACCTCCTGAAGATAAGAACAGAGATGAAGTTGATATGGTTGACTTCGTGATGGTCAAGGCTAATCTTGGTAAAAACACCAGACATGTAGATGTCAGTTTATTCAGAGTTGTGTTTGAAAGCCTTCAAGAAAGAGTGCTCAAAGATGGAGAAGACAAGGCAACCCTCAAGGCTGAAATACAACAACTCGGGCTTTATATTTCTAACCTTGTCCATGGCTCTTCACAGGTTACTCAGTTGCTGCCCCAGGTTTTAGAGACACCAACTGATCATCATCAGTTGAGACAACTCATAATATGTGGGAAGGAAACTCAAGAGTGGATCGAGAGTTTCATCGTCAGAGGAAAGGAGATCGTAGCACAAATGTTTCAGTTGAGAGACAACGCTCGTGAGCTACATCAACGTATTCAAGGGTTTGAATAGTCAATGGCTGAAACCAAGGCATGAAATCATAATTGCAGATTTGGATATAGCCTATGGTTCAATGGTTTCAAAAGAACACAAGAGGCAGATCCTTGCTTGGAGAGAGCATCATGTCTTCAAGATTAAAACGTACAAGAGGATATCCGAGGAGTTTATTGCCTACAGACAAAGGGTGATTGAAGCTCTTATTTTCATCAATGAGTTTGTTACATAGATTCCTTCTCGATACAGTCTTGAAGATGGTTCCTACATTGGGCTTGATGAAGTACAAACACAATTTCAGAGTGTTGTTCGCAGCTATGATGGCAACAATTCAGTTGGTGGTAGAATGAACCACATTTCCATGATGTCAACAAAGTTTGAAAAAGCGGCCAATGAGGTTGAAGATTTTCTGAGATCAATTGCAGATGGAGAGGATATCTTAGAAAAGCGCAACTTTGCTATTGATGGTATAGATGCACCTGATTGGGACACAGTTTCCTACTTTTTAGCAGATGTGATTGAGATTTAAAGCGGCTTTCATCTAGAAGCTTTCTTTCTATTCTTGGAACAATTCTTATCTATTCTTTGAGGAAGAGAAAGAAGATAAATTGTAATAGTTGGCATTTCCTGCTTTTCCTGCTTTCTTAGGTGTTAGATGTTATCTTCTTTTAGATTTAGAAATAAAGCTTGCTTGCTGAGCAAGCCCTAGTTGTAAAAGCAAGGAGATTTTAGGGTTCCTTACTCCTTTGCTTATCTATAAATAAGAGCAGTCTTGCTCATTTATTCTTTAACCATGCTAGTGATAACAAAACGCTGAGCCCATAGTGCCTTCTATTTGTTATTCAATGTTGTTCAATTGTTTTATGATAGCAAATTGTTGAGTCTCTTTTAGCTAGCAAGTAGTTGTTGTAATTGTTGTTCCCTTTGTGTAAGAACAAGTTTGCAAGCCTCTTTAGCTGCAAGTTCTTGTTCCGTGCATGTGTTTAGTGTAATCTTTTGTTCCAGAAGTTTGAGAAATAAAGTCTTGAGCCTCCTTTGCCTCGATATAATGTCTTAAATTTCCGTTATTTATGTTATGCTTATATGATTTTTAATTTCAACTTGCATTGAAAGTAAGTAGATGTGTGTTGGAAGGAGAGTTTATTTAAGTGCTTTGTCAGAGAATCAAACCTTGTTCATTTCTAATTCTCTTGCTCTACGTATTACTTGAGAAATTAGAAACGTCTTTAGCGTAGGTTAGTGTAGTTAAATTCTTAATCAAAAAATCTTAGCTACAACACTTTGAGTTTTATAAACCTTGTGCTCTTAGCTGGTCAAAAAGATAGGCAACTTAGTTTTAGTTTACTTTCTTAAGCATCATCAGCAAGAGGGAGTTTCCCTTCCTAATTTGAAGAGACTTTGAGTTCTATAAACCTTGTGCTCTTAGCTGATAAAAAGATAGGCAACTTAGTTTTAGTTTACTTTCTTAAGCATCATCAGCAAGAGGGAGCTTCCCCTCCTAATTTGAAGAGCAGTTTATCTGTGCATAGTTGTCTGTTTCAAATTCACATTCTAGAGCTGCGAATTTAAATGCCAACAATGCATTATGACAGACATGCTCGTAAGTCTGTAATCAACTACAGAGGTTGTCAGGTGACCATTTCCTATGCATCGCTTGAGTTCACTAGGGTATTTGGGATACCCTCTCGAGAAGTTTCAACGGCTAAGCCTTTGGGAAAAAAGTTGAAGCAAATGAAGGAGAACCTCCTGGCAAGAGTGTGTCGATCTGACCTCACACAACAAGAGAAAG
This sequence comes from Sequoia sempervirens, assembly GCA_007258455.2. Lineage (NCBI taxonomy): Eukaryota > Viridiplantae > Streptophyta > Pinopsida > Cupressales > Cupressaceae > Sequoia > Sequoia sempervirens. The sequence continues at coordinate 5,834 of VDFB02284795.1, forward strand.
GCAGTATATGGAGTGTCAAAAACAGAGGGTTACAAAAGAACTTTCTTGCCAATGTCAAATGAAAGTGTCTTTTAGATCTGATCATGTGTTGGTTAACTGGCACTAGCAAAGTGTCCAACATTGCCATTTGGATGATCACACTTGTGTCGAGGCTGAGTACATGCAAGTGTACAATTGGGCCAACATACTCTCATAGAGGATATAGGAGTTTTTGTGCTTGAAGCACAAAGCTTTCTATATGCTATAGCACACCATTGGGCTGCTACTTGACGCCATATATACGTAGGTGCCTTTAGATAATTGGGGGAGATTGCAGCCAGTCGACCAATTGGATGCAGGATGGCCGACCACATTCTACTTGGCTAATTTGGGGGTATAGATGGCAGGAGAAGAAACACCCCACCCGACACCACCAGCAGCGAAGAGAAGGAAACATGCAAGACACTTCACCTCCTTCACCTAGTGGAGATGATCATGAGGTGATCGAGTTGTCCTCTTCATCGAAGGAGATGAGTACAAAGGAGGTTTCTTTGGTAGAAGCCGACTCACAGGAAGACGTCAAGGAGGTAATTCTTGTATAGTCGACAATGTAGCCACAGCCTGCCATACCTATACAGCCAATCGCACTACCAACAACAGTACTAGTACTGCCACCACCACCAGGGAAACCACTTGTAGCAGATGAGGATGCGGAGAAGGATGCAAAGCTCGACGCATGGTTGGGAGAGATGGGTGCACCAACAAACACCCCTCCACCATTGTTGCTAGAGCCACCTCGAGAGTTAATCAACATGGAGGTCACTCACCCTACAAAGCCACTAGCTTCACAGTCGGAACAACCAACCTCATAGCCAGCCTCACGGCCAGAGCCACCGGCCTCACAATCAGCTTGGCTAGCCTCACGACCAACACGCACAATACCCTCATGGCCAACATGTACAACACCCTCATGACTAGCACAACCAAAATCACATCCAACAAAATTAAGTGAAAGGGAGGAGTCTAGTGCGAATGAGTTCGAGGGGCTATTTGTGGAAATTAGTCAGCCAAATGCTCATGACCCTCTCGGTACAGCATAGGGGTACTTGAGCAAGCTGTAGGGGATGGCAAGGGTGATGTACAAAGTCAGAGAAATTGGGCAACAGTTAGACATTGGGCATGACCCTTAGTGGCATAGGAGGTTGAGAGGATCTTGGTGTTCATGCAGTAGGGGTGTGAGGGTGAATTCTTTTGGTGCTTCATTTCACATGGGTGCCTAGGAGTGGAGACAATCGAGATGTTGGCTGCTTGGTAGCCAACTAGACCCTCTGCAATAGGGAGGCACGACCGAGTGGTTGCAGGCTTCTATGGCATGGAGAGGTGCTACAAGGACTTGTTCCTCATATGGCGACGACAGATGACTTCCATTGAAGAGGCTACACAGGCAAGGGACAAAGCACTCACATAGGCCAAGAACATTAGAGGAGAGTTAGCGGACCATGTCCATAAGTCACATGAGCAATTGGCTCATGTGACCGTAGCAGAGCACTCATGAGTCACAACTCTCGAGCAGGCAATGGCAGAGAGGGATAGATTATTGGTTGAGTGGGATGCCCTATTGGTTGAGAGAGACAGATTACTAGCAGAGTGGGATGCCCAACTGATTGAGAAAGATAGTTGCAGGGAAGGAGCCAAGAGTTGGAGAAGATGAAGACAAAGCTCACGAAGGTAGTACAAATGGTCAAAATTGCGAGAGAAAGATAGTTGGCAGCAAACCAAAAACTCCAGCGTTTGCAGCAGTTAACAACTACCACACCCACGTCCTTCGTACATCCAATGGCGTTCTCTCACCCTCCTCACTGATACTTTTCTCTTATGTAGTCCCCCATTTTATTGTTTTGTCATTTGGAAGATGACTTTCTTTTTTGGGGGGATAATGTAGTCAGCCAAAAGTAATTATCTTGTTTTAGTCGGCCAAATAAGTAAATAAGTAAATATTAATGTATGCAGCAAATGTTTAATATTATGTGTTGTTATCAGGAGTTAAGTCCTCGACCATTTGATTAGTTGTATTGGGTAGTTCCCGACAGTTGGTGTTTTGAACCAACGTCAGCAACTATATATGTCCTGTTTCACTTGTAGTTGGGGACAACATAGATCTTTGTATACTGTACTTATTTCCATTGAATGAATGAGAATACTATTGTTCTGTACCTATGCGTTTGTGAGTACCTGATATGTATGTTTTTGTAAGTTCTATTCTCATTTACTCTATTAGTCAATCAAGTTACTTCCGTGAGTAAACATACTCTTCTATTTGGTATTTATTCTTAATTTTGTTTATTATTTCAATTATAAATTCTATTAGATAGTAGAGTAAATAGAGTATCCCACCAAATCAGAGCTTTGGCAAGTATTTTGTAGTTAAAAATTCAAGTTTTGCTAAGGTAGTGATGGTTGAAAGAAATAAAAGTAAACAAAACCTAGGTAGTTCATCTTATTTAGTGTCAAAACCAAAGATTTGGAAAACAAGGCTTGATAAAGCTTTTGAGAAGTATGAAAATGTAGGAGGTCGATTAATTTTGACACTATTGAGGTTAATCATATATAGGTCTCGACAATATTTTCAATTTAGAGGGGGTCTCTTGGGAGAGATCTAGAAGCTTAGCTCCCTATCTATAGGGGAGGGGAGTTGCCATATCATTTTGACATTTCCATAGAGCTAGGCTAAAGGGTTTGTCTATCCATATGATGTGATGTTACGTATGTAATCAATTAGTTAGTCCAATACTTTATAGTTGAGGGCTACTATAGATAGGCAAGCCCATAGCCTTAGAGGGCGTCAACTAGTTCTTGCTTGGGAGCTTGAGAGCATCTTCCTATCTCTATATGGATGGTATTGGGGCACCCATGGTGACTAGGTACAAGTAAAGAAGGAATTTCATATTCATATGGATTTCAATCATAGATATAGAGCTGTTTTCTTTTGGAACCTTTATCTACTATATTTGCAAATATTCACTTGTGTCTAGGTCCATCTTAGTTGTGCCTAATGCGTGGAAACTGCTAGTCCACATAACAGTCCAAATGGCCTTACATCTAATTAGATCCTATGCCATGTGGTGGTTCTTTGTGAGTGGATTGGACTAACTCAATGTGGCTTGTTGCATGGGAAATGGTGAGTTGGTCTAAAGTATGTATACTCCAAGAACACACCACTTTGACATGGAAACAACAAACCATTGAATTGAGAATTGGGCTAGAATGCAGTATGGCTGAGCCTTAATTAGATGATAAAGAGTAGGCACTAACTTGAACTAGAAGTGGCTAATCATGCTGTTATGGAACAAATTTGTAAATAGAATTTGAAGCAAGTAAAACAGGACCAACTGTAAAACCCTTGAGTTGGGAAAATTTCACTGCAAATGAATGTCAATTGTGGTGGGAAAATAAAACTAATGTACATGAATTGAAAGTAGCTTTATGTGCAGCAAAGTTGGACAAAATTTTACAAATGCCTTATTTTAGTATATGTGACTTTCAACCATGTTTGGTTTGGATGGTGTTGAGCTATGGCAGGGAAAATAAAGATTCATATGTGCTCTACATGAACTAGGAAGTTCACATTTCATACACTTGTGAAGATTTTCTAGAGTTTTTGGTGTACCTTGCATAGGACCCCTGGTTCAAAAACCCACCGACAATACATAGGTGTAGAAGGACTTGGTGGTTGCATACATTATGCAGGTCCAATTTAACTACTTGAACTCACTAAGATGTGGCCAAAGGGAACACAGGCTTAAAGAAGGAATACTTTGTAATGTCTAACCCCAATTTTCAGACTCAATTCTTTTTGCACTTCTTCAAGGTTTATCAGGTAAGTATTTTGTCAAACAGTTTTCAGACAGTCAATTGTTTATGCATAATTGTTAACAGTTCAATAAACACTTACAATAATCTCCACAGAAACTGATGACAATTTATTTTCTGACATTCAGAAAACTAATATTTTAACTAAAAAATAAACACATTTTATTTTCTTCCTGACCTGTAATTTTCAAAGAACTCCAAAGATTGTATGACACTTTTAGTTTTTGAGCAATCTGTATGGATGCCTCCCAGGTAGTTTGACAACTCCTTACTAATGTATGTCAGCTTCCAATAGTATGGACTCTTCAGTAAAATGTATGGCTGAGTGAATTTTGAACATAGAAGGCATTTTAAACGTTTAATGCTTCTAAGATGTACGGTGAACTTGAAACCTGACTTCCTATTTATCTCCTGCAATCTTCTTCTGACTCCTGTAATTGTCAAATTATATTTACTTTGAATATGCTTTGAACATTTAACAATATTCAATGATCCTGAAAATTCAAAATACTCATAAAGACATTGTACGGCTGTAGGGAATCTCTGCTGAAGGTTTAAATTTGTATGGTGCCCATTCCCTGTAAGCTGGTTCCCCTTCCTTTTCCACGTCATCCTCTAGTGACTCGATTAAAGACTTCAATGCTTTGGGTTTCTACTCCCCCTTTTGTACGACTTATTTAACTCCTGAAACATACGGCCTTCTATTTGGTACAGCCCCAATTTATATATATATATATTCCCTCTGGCTTGTACATCCTCACAAGGTCATCTTTAGAAAAATAAATGAACAGGTATAAATCAGGGTGAATGGTCTGCAATAAATGCTTGAACTTATACAATAATAATATCTAGAAAGAACCTCTGATAATCACTAAAACTCTAAACACCAACATAGTCCCTGAGATGAGACTATCAGCAATCATCCAGGAAGCATCTTTCAACTTCGAAGATGATAATCCTCATGAAGGTTTGTGTCTTCATGAAGTTCTGGAATCATAAGCAGCATAACCTCTTCTTCTCCAAAATTCATGCCTCTTGAAAAATGTGCCCAAAATTCACTTTTGTTCCCCTTTCGTAACTCCCATCCTCAATTCTTGAAATTCCTTTTTTTCTTTTAATTTTTAATTCTTATGTCTCTCTTTATGACCCCCACAATTAAAAATATTAAATATAACTTCACCTTTTTGTTTTTAAAAAACATCTTATATCTCCTTTTTTAATTTTACTTTAATAAACACTAAGTTAAGTCTTTAATTTAACTTAAAAAAAATCTTAGCATTTAATTAAAATAATATTAATTCAGCTACGCCTAGAGAGGAGATATTTGTAATGTCCCCTTCTCATCAGTGATCTGTTCTGACACTCATCACCTATTTGAACCTGTAGGCTCGTTTGAGGTAAAATTAGGGTTTCCATGTTCAGAGGTTCTATGGCATTTCAGGGAGTTTACTATTTATAGTAAATTCTATTTTTGGCAGTATGCAGTTATCAGTCTTCAAGGTCTTCATTTTCAGTTGGAGCATTTAATGCAATTCAAGTCTAGCTTCTAAAGGTTTTATTTTGGTGAATAAAGGCATTAATGTTATAATTTGCAGTTGACCCCTTGGCCTAGGAGAACAACTTTAAGTTGTGTTTAAAAGAGGGACTTGGAAGGGGGACGCCTTCATGAGGTGTTTATATATTTTAATTATTGTCTAATGCCTTGGGAAAAGTGGACACCACTTTTAAGGAGATATTTTTAAAAATAAAGTGAAGTTCATAATTGTGCAAAAGGGACGCCATATTGAGAATTATTTGTTTTTGGAAATTGAAAAGACTCTTGTGTCTTTTGGTGTGCCTTCTCAAGAAATTGAAGAGTTTTGTGAGCTTCTATTTAGTGAAGGTTTTGCTCCAACCTTGGTATCCATTATGCTTATCATATTGTTATGCTGTCGGAATGACTTCATGAATTTAGCTTCGAGGAATGCTTACCTCTTAGCATTTATCCAATTTCGTGTTTGAAAGATAACACCTAGTTGGTTTTGGGACTGCTTCTCATCCAGACTAGCAGATTGAATTCGAATGTTGAAGAATTTTGGAGTTTTATCAATTTTGAAGTTGTTGGTTCATCTACAGCTGAAGGTGGTTTTTGCATACAGCTCTTGGAGTAAATTTAATTTGCTTGTGGGTATCTTTCCTATCTATTTCTACACCCAAGGCAACCCCTTCTACCAATTTGCAGATTTTAGTTTGGAGTTTCTGATTTTTACTTGCCAAATCGCCCCTCAAGAAGGCCGTACCATTCATGGTGCATTGGGAATCGTGCAAGAAATAAATTCTGAGTTTTTGTTGCTGTTTCTTCATCTGATTTTGGGCGCCTATCTTCCAGCAGCACATTGGTTTTCGTTTCACGCAAATCGGAGGTATTTTGAGTGAGTTGTGAATATTTCTTTGAATTTCACAGTTGTTGATCAGAATTTCCAGAATCTCAGTTTTATATCAGACTTTATTAGTTTTCAGTTTTGGCTTTCTTTCATCATTGAAGAGCTAAAAAACATTGAAAGAATTCATTCTCCTCTTCTTAGCATTGCTCTCTATTATTGTAATTTGTAATTTGCAGATTTCATGATTGTACGGTTGAGATATAGTAGTACTAATCCAACCATTTACTTTCTGCAATTACTTGTTTAATTTCCATATTAATTACCCCTGGATGGTTTACCACCAGTGTGGAGAATGAACATTGTAGCTCTCATTGTACCCACTCTCAAGTGGTGAATCCCCACTTTTAAGTGGATGCCCGCCGCAGCGGATGAATTAGATAGATGTATCTTCATGGCTGGTTATCCGCCTAATTATTTCAGTTCAATTAATAACTCCGTCATATGTTAGCACCTCGCCCTCAGTGGGATCTTGAGTGCACATTCTTGACGTTGAGTTTGTCTCATTTCAAGTATTGTTTTTAGTTTCTCCGCCATATGACAACACCTATCCTTCCTTGGGATTGAGTGTGCATTCTTGGCGTTGAGTTCTTTCAAGCTTGGATTTCAGTTTTTGATGCTAACGCTAATTCAATTGGCGAAGTGTTGATTGTGTGTGAAAAATCTATCGAAAAAATTGGTTAGCATATTTCAATGTTACATACTTGGCCACTGGAGAATGGAGATGCATTTTGGGTTTGATCAAAAGAAGGTTGATGGGGGCAACAATAGCTTTAAATATTTTTGTATGGATGATAAGAGTACATTGTAGTGTTGAGTAAACAGGGAGTTAAATGGGACGAGTTGCTAAGCATTTGAATTCATGATTTCATCTCTATGAAACATAAGTGTTTTCATATGACTCAACGTGCTATAGGGTTGTTCCTTGATGCAGTTTACACTTAGGCAATAGACGGGGAATTATGACTTGATTTTTGATATGACTCTTTTGTAGCCCTCTATTTTTCAATGGAAATCTCTATGGTATTCCAAGAGGGCAAGAGGGCACTCAAACTAATACTATGAAAAGAAAACACAAAGTAGATGATACAACATTTGAAGAAGATGTGGCCATAGAAAAAAAGATTAAAGAATGGAAAGAAAAGCCCAAAGAGGTAGAGATAGAGGTTCTTCCTACAGCATTTCCAACACTGAACCCTTCTAATAGTGATGAGGCTCAACATATTGAAGAATGGCTTGACCAATTAGGAACTCCATTGGAAACTCAAGACATTCCTGCAAAGAGTCCAATGCTGGCTATGTTGGAACTTCCATGAGATTTTTCTATACCATCTGAGGTAGGAAGGAGTGATAGCCTTGATACTGAACAACTACAGTCACCAATACAAATTACTTCTTCCACTCCCACACATTCTGCACCATATAGCCCTTTAGAGGAACATCTAGGGAGGATTTCTGTACGAGTCAAATCCTATCAATCCACTAGGAACTGTACAATAATTTATTTTAGAGTCTAAAGCCTATGGCCCTTGTAATCCTGGAATGACTGATATTGTGGAGGGATTGGACAATGCACACTCTCCATTGGTCATACAAGAGGCTTTGTGAATTCAGAAGTTGGTTGAGGGGGAATGCCATTTGGATTTCATCCAAATATTTTTAAACCAAGGATGGCCATGATAGCTCCCCCAGGAAATGCAAAGCACTTGGCTACTGGTTTAGATTCCTCCCTCCTTTGGAGGTTCAGATGGGAACATCTTGTTAGCTTTATATTCAATAGAGCATCATTACCGCTACTAGTATCTCATGTTGCAATTTGAAATGTTTGCATAGCAAAAGGCTTTAGAGGGGGTCGATCAATTAACCTTGACTTTTGAAAATTTACACGATGAGTTAGGGGATAAGCAAAAACAGTTCCAAGAGCATTTGGGTCAACAAACTCAACTCACCAATACCGCAGAAACAAAGTTGACAGCAGCAGAAGAAGAAATGGAGCAGCTCAAAATGAAAGTTGCTAGTACTATTGAAGTCCATGATTATGTACATAAGAAACTCATGGAAGCTGCTCAAATGTTCAAAACCTCCAGGCAGTGTGAAATCATTGCATTTCAACTACACCTTCCATTTTAATAGATGCTGAAGTGCTGCCACTAAGGACGTCTCCTTCCCTTGATACCCAGTGAAACTGTTTGTTTTGTTTTTATTTTCTGTTGGAAACTCACTTTTCTCTTAGAAGGGGATCGGTAGTTTGTATAAATTAATATATGATGTTTTGTTACTTAAGTTGTAATCGATTTTATGTTAATTGTTTGTCAGCTTATGGGAAGTTGCTAGGATTTGGTTTTTAGTTGCCAACGGTTGTGTTCCATTTGGCAATTTTCAGGCACTTTATATGCTTCTTGTAGTTAGAGAAGATAGTCTGATCTGGACAGACCCTACCTGGGTTACATTTTCTACAAGCTCTATCTTGAATGAATAAAGCAATCAATGATATTGGTTTACAATCTTTGTATGTTATATTATATTCTGTTTACATTGCAATAGGTAGTGTTGTTATTTGGCATAGGCATAGTTTTTCACATTTTTGTGGAAATTTCAGTTTTTATCTTTGAATGATATCTCATTTTCCGTAGAATGGGAAACCATTTCTGAGATTTGATCACTCAAGTAAACTCAAGAATTATTGTGTTAAGTGGGTTATTCATTGACCTAAATATACAACTACAAATGATATGTGAAGAACAACTTAGTGTAAACTGAGTTTTATCTTTTATAATAGTTAATGGTTTACTTATTTTCTTCTAGACATACGATTGTTAGCACAAGAAAAGCCAAATTTGATGGAACAGTAATGATTTGATAACAATGAAAGATGTAAGAGCATAGAGACAGTGGGGCCAGATATGGATCCAGTCTTAAAATATTGATGTGGTAAAAAACCTGTGTTGAGAGAATACACATTATTAATTGTTTTGTTTGGTGCTATGTAGATCAAATAGTTTTCCTCCAAAAGGTTGATAATAGACCTATCTCCATGTTTTCAGATTGATGAGATCTTGCCAAACAGAAGAATATAAATAATCGAAACACCTACTTGTCTATTAGGAATATGTCTGTGTATGCTCCTTGGAACATCTATCAATAGTTTTATTTATCTAAATTATTTGGGACCTCTAGTTGCTTTTTTGATCTGTAAATTAGTGATTATTTTGTCATATGGTAATTACTTGTTTCAATGAATCCACTTCATTTGGAAATTCACATTTCATTATTCAACTTGTTTTAAGACATTTATGGTAACTTAATTTTCAATTGTAGATTACTGGTGGACCTTTATGAGAACTGATTCTGAAGGTTTGGAAGAGATTGCAAGATTGAGTAGAGTGGGGAAATTGAAGATACCTGTAGGAAAGACATTCCCATTGGCAGAAGCTGCGGAGGCTCATCGTGTTAGAGAAAGCAAAGTTTTACGAGGAAAAGTTGTCCTTCAAATAGAGTGACAGTGGCCATTTTCTCCTTGTTAAGTGTTTTCTGTTCCTAATTGGCAAAGCTCGTCCATATTGCTCACTAATTCTTATTAACAGAACGAAATAAGGTTGCCATCTTGTGCAGGACTCGTAAATAGATTAAATTGGGAGTCAATTTTTTTGAGATAAGATAATAAATTGTATTAGTTTGGCAAGAGCATTATGACTCTTTCTTAAGATTAAATTGATAAATTGTGTTAATTTGGCAGTGTGTGATAATACACATTGTACATATAGTAACAAACAATTTCAAACTTCTGATGCAACATGTACCTTCAAATTGTTTCCCTTACTGATATGTATCTTACTTGTTAGAGAAGAAAAAGAAAGTTATTAGAGAAGAACGTTAGTTATTTTATTGTCTTTGATAGATTTCTACTTATACATTAAAACATGTTGTTGATTTTTAGTATAGTGTTTAGTTATTTGGGGCTTTTCTCCTGGGATATTTTTGTCTAATAAAAAAACTCCTAGAACCATTCAGATAAAAAGAGTAGGAGAAAGAATATTTTGCATACCTGAACGCATCTCATTTTATTAGTGTATTTTATAGTTTGATATATGTGTTATTTTGTAATGAAATTACTTATCATAGAAACATAATAGCACTAATATTTATAATAGATGTGAGAATGTAGAATGAATAGAAGTAGAATGGAGGAGATCAATATGATATTAGTGAAATTGTAATAACCCCAAAAATGCAACTACACTTTTTCTTTGTTTTACACAAATATTACTTAAATATGCAAAATTATGCAAGTAATATAAAAACATCATAATGAACACTAGTTACCATTCATCAATGAACCATTGATTCGAAACTTGGTGGTTGTTCGTCCATGAATGTTTGTCAATGATTGATGGAGTGAAGTACAATAGAAATACCATCAAGTACATTTCAATGACTAGTTATACAATAGGGCAAGAACTACAACTTCTCTATATAGTATACAAGTATACAAGAGGCCAATAGCCAAAGGCTACATATGCTAAGTGGACATAAATAATGTACATTTATATTATTTGCACTCCAAAGCTTAACTCTACAAGCCAATCCCTCTAAGTCTCCAAGCTTGCGCTTCAAAGCTCATCTCCACAAGCTAATCCCTCTAAGCCTTCAAGCTCTTGATGTTGATTGGGGAAGGCATTGAACCAACAATTAGAGGAAGTTCCTTTTCTCCCTATCCATTAGTCACAACAAAAAATATCCATATTTAATCCAATAGTGTGGCAACATACAACACTAATGATCATCTTGTTTAGTACATTCCTTAGTAATCACATAATGATGAAACTCTAGATCCAAAATATACAACTAATAGAAATGTTCACACCACATGTTCTCAACACACATCAAAATAACCAAGATGATACAACACATCACTTGTAACATCAAATACACAAGTATATAAATACATCAAAGAAGATAAAATATTGCTAAGGAGATCAAAACACAAATATCTGACATAGAACCACTCTTAAGGCACCCCTAAAGTCCCATGCCACACCAAGATACTCATTTTTTAATGGAAATGTACATTTGCACAAATTGTGCACAAGCAAAGCTTGACCACAACAATACATAGAGCACACCATCATCTGATGAAATGATACCAAGATAGACATGTCTTTCAAGAGAGATCTCCTAGCTGTAGTGATGCAACATGGAATATAATCTTTGCATTCGTGTAACTTGTGAAGCCCCTCTAATAAGAAGAATTATAATTGTAACATAGAAAAAGGGAACCTTAAATTTAATGTCCAAGCCTAAGATTAATTTTACTCCTTTTTCAAGGGTACATTAAGATGCAAATCAACAAGTTGTTCAAATTGACTTTCAACCATGAAGGTGAGTCAATTAGATATGCATTTGATCCTTTTGAGCCTTCAAAATGGATTAGAATTGATTCGCCTTGCCCTAATATGGAAAATGAAAGCTTCCGACAATTGACAGACTGTAACAGGGATTTGTAGGTAGATCTGAGAAGGGCAGAGTGCTATGTACTTGTCCTAAAAATTTGTCATCAATCAGAATAGGACATAGGCGCCCAAGGGTGTCTTTGTCCTTGTAAGGGGTGTCTTGGATATGTTTTTGTAGTCCTTTGATGATGGATTTGAGCTTCCGATTCCTGCTTGCAAATTTGTCGAATTATTGTCAAATAATTATGTAGGTGAGTTTCTGTGAGTTGACAAGATGCAGGGTTTTGAATGTAACAATGGGCAATGGATCTTCAAGCTTCCTTCAATCTCCTTCAAACATGAAACCTGCACATTCAAAGAGAGGAAAGGTTGTGCCATTTAGGGGCTTGCCTTAGTCAAATCTCTTGTTAGTGTTTCCACTTCCACAATGACAATGTCAATGATAGGAAAAATAAATGGTGGGAAAGAATGATGAATCAACAAAGTGTTAGTACAACTCACCACCCTTCAATGGCTTCCTTGAAGGACTATAGTCATGCACATCACCTCAAGGTCTTGGATCTTGTTTGAATTGCTTGGAGACCTACAAAGGGTTAGCCTTCGCAAACAATGATAACATAAAAACATGAATTAACACACACTTTGGCATGATGCTTGGATCTTGAATTAATGCAATAAAGTTTTGAAATACTGCTCTTGACTTGCTCTTGACAATAATTTCTCCCAATGATTGCTTGCTAGATCTTTTACATTTCAAATTATGTAATAACTAGGTATTTATAGGCAGTCATTCTAATTTCTCGAAAATTAAATCCCTATCACTGACATTTGCAACTTGAATTTCAATTGTTAAAATGTCGACATCAACATATTCAAATTTGGATCCTGACAAAATAGGGGGACTTAGATGCCTAAGGGCATCCCAGTCCTAGCCCTATTTTCTAGGAAGTAAGATGTTGGGAGCAAAACATTAAATAAATGAATTTGTTCCATGCTTGCAATTTCTCGAAAAACGGTAAAAATAGGCTATAAAGTGCATAATTTGGAAAATTAGGGGCTTAATTAGGCTCAATAATTTAAAGGGGACAAAACATAGTGTGAAATTGTCAAGGGTAACAATTTTTGATGCTACATTTAGCCTCCACTTTAGTGAGAGTATGAACTTATGCTCATACTCACACTAAAGTTATAGAAAAATTCATGTCAAGAGGGGTTTGATTGTCCAAATGTTGAAGAGATAGGATATCAAAGGATCAAGGGAGAGTGTACAAGCCCCTAGGATCCAAAATCCTATGGAAAAACAACACGAGGAATAAGGGACACACACATGTATTAAATGTAACAAGACAACATACACAAACATACATGTGAGAAAACACAAAGCATATATGATGAAAACATATAACATAACATATAGATGAAAATAAAATGAACACGTACACAATATAAACATGAAGAAAACACACAAAAGACACAAAACAAAAGGTTAGCACTAAAAGGATTCGAGTCGGCAAGGCAAAGAGACTTCAGTTTTAAATTGTCTCAAATACCAAACGCCATCCATTGAATAAATGAATGCTCCCATGAGGACTAGCAAGTTGTGTTATGCCAAATCACTCATGAGCCACATGGATCTACTAGCTAGCAAGTTGTGTTATGCTAGGTGTCCGTGCAATATGATGAGTTTCACAAGGCTAGCAAGGTGTGATATGCTAGACACTCATGAAATACATAGCTCTATTGGCAAGCAAGTTGTGTTATGCTCGACAACCATGTTAAGGCATTCATGACACACAATAACAAAGTTCGATATTTGCTAAGTGAATCACAAACAAATGGCACCATGAGCTAGTGAAGTACGATATTCACTAGGTGAGTCCCCAAGACAAAATAGAAAAATGAGAAACACACTAGGTCTAGTGAAGTCCGCTATTCACTAGGTGTGCACCCATTAAAAACCATACCAAAAGTTATACTCCCTGATAACTTTGATAAGGTTCTAGAAAATGATCAAGATGCTATGCCAACACAACACTAAGTTCAATATGCATGAACAAAGTGAAGAAAAAATGCCAAAATCACCTAAGGAGATGCACAAACTCACCTAAGGAGGTGTATAAACAATGAAAAATCAAGGACAAAACCTTAAGGGGTGTTACAACACCACTGCAAAATGTGATTTACAAAAACAACGAATAGACTTTGCTTAATATATAAAAGATCACACTTTAGGGATCATAACGCATGGCATCACCACTAAGAGAGGAAAGTCATGGAATAAAAGACTCACACCTTAGGGCATACTAGCCATAGCAGATGTGTTACAAGTTTCATGTGTTCTTGCTTAAAGCTGACCTAGTTTGAATTTGCAAAGCACACATATGATGATCATTGAAGACTGAAGCTGTGAAGGGTGTTTAGGACCAAGTTAAGCATGTGTTGGAATCTTCAAAGCATGTTCCTTTTCCTAGTGTTGTGTGTAGTCTTTTGGGTCTTGCCCTCTACACGTTTCATATTGTCTATTTTATCTTTGGCCAATTTGGAAATGTAATTTTTTCTATTGTAGGCCGACATGTGAATTGTAATCAATGTAATATCATTTATAAATTGTAAACCTAGTTGATTTAGGTCATGATGAATGTGCAACATGATGAAAATTGTATAGGTGACTAAAAGAGAAAATAAAGAAGTGTAAGTTCTTGTCCGGTTTCATTTTGAACACATTTTTGTGACAGAAAGGAAGTGGAGAAAGTGCCTAATTGTTTGCTAGAGGTAGTGAGCCAAAGGAAAAACTCCTTGAAGACTGAAAATAGTGAACCAATAAGCTACAAAGAAGACATTTGAAGAAATTTGTAGAAGTGACAAAGTAGAATTGCAATCATCAAAAAGAGAAGGGAAAAGAAAAATTACAACCATCAAAAGGATTGAGCCTAATTGTCGGTTTCAGACAGTGGAGGGACTATCATTTTGTAATCATTCCTGAGTTTTTTCTTAGTTCAGGGAGTTATAGCTTCCTTGGGTTGTTTCCCTAAAACAAAGTCTACAAGGAGTTGTAGCTTCCTTGGGAGTGACTCTAAAACCTCTTTTTAGGGAGTAGTAGCTTCTTTGGGTTGTAGCCCTAAAACAAAGTTGTAATTGTTATTCATTTGTGAGGCTAGATTAGGACAATATATCCTAGCAGTATTTCTCACTATGGTTTATCCCCTTTGGGGTTTTCCACATACATTTAGTTTTGTGTTGTGTTGTGCAATGTTTCTATCTTTCATGTTCTTGCTTATGTGGTAGAGTTTAAAGTTTCTCTTGTTCTAAAAGTTTTGAGATCTGATAGAATATTGATTCACCCCATATCACTATTATGGTGTATGTTCAACAATTCTCTTCACTCCTATTGAGGTGGAGGTTGAGAATGGAAGGTCTTTGTCTTTTCTTCCTATTGAGGTGGTGTATTCTCCTATTAAGGTGGAGAATATTTGAATGGGAAAGATGGATTTGCTGTGAGGGAGCTTCTATTGCCCTTACATCAGATTTGTTCTCTTTCCTCCTATTGAGGTGGAGGTTGAGAATGATGATGGGATTCTGGATCTACATCAAAAGACAATGAATGTAAGTTGTATTAGGCTAAATGCTCTCGCTGATTTCTCATAGTTCAAGATTGGTGTTTTCCTAAGTTGGTTTGATTTGGGGCTGTCTCCTTTGCATTTGAGCAATTTGCTATTTCTTGTTTATTTCCTTTATGACTACTAGTTGGCTATGGTTTATCCTAGGTAACATTTTTTGTTATTATAGGGATTCGGGTCCTTCAAAATCTATTTATAAAGGGTTTCAGGGCCTCTTCAAACCTTGTTTTTCCCTTAATAAAAAATAATAACAATCTTGTAATTTATTAAACCTTGTTTTGCTCTTAATAAAAAATAATAACAATCTTGTAATTTATTTTGTTTTATGAAGTTTTAAAGAATTTCCTTGAGATCATGTAATAAATTGTCAAGGGCCCTATATATGTATATTTAATTTCCTTATTAGGTTAGTTCAATTCAGGTAGAAACTAATTGTCCTGCATTTATTTGTGTTAGAAGATTAATCTTTACTTGGTAAAGGTATTCTTTAATTGTAATTATTTATTAACTTGTAGAAATATTCCAAAGGAATCCCTACAAGTCTTTTATCTTGTTTTCTTCTCACACATGTGAGGATGACTCATTTTATTTTTTAATTCTTTTATTAAGGAATATTTGTAGCCAACTCCTTAAGAGGTTCTTGACACATTGCACACACATAAATGAATGGCGGCATTCACTGAGTTGGGAATTAGATTCTAATTCTAACTCTACTTCTCACCTCTATATATTGAGGTGCCTCTCCTCTCATTCTTCATTCAAGCAAGCAAGCTTAAGGCTTAAGTTCTCTCTCTCTCTCTTTGTATCATTCTTAGGCATTTTGCTTCCATTCATAATATTGGAGTTTTTTCTTTTTTCTTTCCCCTTATCAAATTCTTGTGTCTCCTTTGCATTTGGTGGTGCTTGGTTTGACTTCTCTATTTCTTGGTAATCTCTTTCCTTCAAACAATGCTCATTAGTTAGTACTTTCCATTGCTCATTTTTTTCCTTTTCATGGTATTGGAGCCTAGGTCATGGGTTCGAACCCCTCACTTGCGTTGGAGGAGGATTGTTGCAAGATGTGTGCCCTTGGTCTCCTTGTGTTGTGCAATGTAGTACTCAGGTTCGTGACATGACTTAACTTCCTTCTGTGGATTCATTAACTTTGACGGTTGTATCGACATTAACAGGTCGATCTTATATTTAAAAAATAGAATTATTTTGATTAGTTAAAAAAAATATATAGCATATATGAATTTGAAAAATTATTCTAATTTTTTTTTAGATATACTTCTAAAACACTTTTATTTATTTATTTCTTCATTGCCTTTCATGGTATCAGAGCTTTGGTATTACTAATCTTTGTGAGCTCCATTGTTGAAGGTTTACCAAGTTTTAAAAGCACACCATTGGAGACACTCTAAGATAGGAGGAGAAGAGCCAAATGTTTAATCTTGCTTCTTGTTTGATATTTATTTTTCCAACTTAGTTTTATTGTGCAAGAATAGTTTTCTATTGCAAGTTTTTAATAAAACCCAATAAGAGTTTATCTTGTTTTCCAAATTTCAATTCAAAGCTTTTAACCCTTGTGTAGGATACATTTTATCTATTTTTAAAATTTTTTTTTTTTGCAATATCAATCTAAATCTATTAAAAAAATAAAATTCTTGTATGTCATAATATTTAGAAATTTGTGCCAATAGTGGCATGGTGCAATGGTTAAGTTGTGTTGTAATTCTTGCCATCAAGGTTCAAACCCCATTAGTGTGTAATTGTTGAGAATTTATAATGGGGATGAGGTCCCTTGTTTGAGACCTCATCAGTTCATAGCCCCAGATCAACAGTGTTTACCCCTCCTAAATAATAAAAAAATATTTAGAAATCTGTTTTTTTTTCAAAAACAATTCAATTTTTTTTGGGCTTTAGCCCTATTTTTCAGAATAAATCAAAATTTTCAAAAGTAAATTAGAAAGAAGATTTTTTTTTAAAATCTTAGGCTTGCTCATATATCTTGTTTTAATAATAAAAATAAATACATAAAAAAATCTTTTTGATTTTAGCCCACCCATTTTTATTTTTATTTATTTTTCCACCTTTTTTTCAAATCATATGAAAGTTTAATTACTTTCTATTTAAAGTTTATTCCTTTATTAAAAGGAATCTTTTTTTTAAACCCCCCTCCACCCAACCCACCCACATTACCTTTTTTTTTATGAATAGGCATATATCTATATTAATAATAAAAATAAAAATACATATTCACAAAAAAAGGTGGGTGGTAAAAAGGCACACCCCGAGAGTCACATAAGCAGAGCCCAAAAGTTTAGAGTCACTTGGGACTAGCCCAGAAAGCAAGAAACATTACAAACATGTAAAAATAAAAGGCCATTAGGTGGCCATAGTAGTGCTAGTAGAGGGCAGAGGGTCCCCGTCATTCAATTTCTTCCCCCATACATCAACGGGGTTTGGAGTGATGTCAGGAGGATCCTAGCCATCGCCATCTTTTTCTTTTTCTTTTTCTTTTTTTTAATCCTCTCGGCTGGGTGAGATTGCTAAGTCCAAACATAGGAGGCATTTCATAGCATTATCAAAGGGCCACCTAGAAGTGCCATTGTTGCCCCCCACCACCCCTCTAGAGGGCCACCCTAGGTCAGTTTGTGGAGAAGGAGAATACAACAATTGAGGAGGGAGAGAGTCACGACAAGGAGGAGCCTAAGAGTGGGGCTGAGCAGAGCCACTTCGTCGCTGCCCTTGTGGGGGCAACTAACTGCAGGAATAGGTTGGCGAAGAGGGCACATGAGCCACAGTGCAAGGGGCATTGCCCTAGTGGTCCAAAAGCACCTGGATGTGAGAAACTTCAAGCACAACTTTGTTTGCTTGCACTTGAATTTGTAGAACATTAGAACAAATAATTGCTTTAGAGTATAAAGAAACATGTTTATCAATCTGGCTATGAGAAAATATGTAGGAATTTCTATCTTTCCAAATATTGAAGAGGATTTCCACCCTGAAAGTGTGCCAAAGTTGGGTATACTTTGTGGGAAGCCTGGGAGAATCACCCAACAAGATCATATGCCAAAAAAATGGTTCTGGCTTGAATGGTCGAAAGAAGTCATGAATCCAATTCCATAGCTATTGAGCTATGGTACAAAACTAGAAAAGATGCTTAAACGACTTAGCTTGCCCATAGAATGAGCAACGATGGTCCTGGACACCCAAGTGGACAAGCTGAGACTCCACTGGTAAGCCTTGGAAAAGAATACACCAAACAAAGTGGGCGAGCTTTGGCTCAACACTTGCAGATCAAGTGGTAGAAAACCTGTTACGCCAAACAGACATAGAAGACTGGAGATGCCATCTTTGATTCAAACTATCGACCATAGAAAAATGGGGTGAAAGCCATAGATAACCAAGCTAAGGCTTGTAGTTCCTGAAAGGGGTGTTTGAGTACCACTTCCAGTCCTTCCACTAGAGCTTGGTGGCATGAATACCCACCTTTTTTAAATTAATAACTTTTACTTTTTAATTATTTTTTTAAAAGTAAAATCTTTTTATTTTTTTAAAGATAAGAATCTTTTTATATTTTTTACTGATATTCATAATAAATTCATTTTATCTTTTTTTATTAATAATTAAATCATTAGTATTTTAGAAAAAATGTTTTTATAATTATTTAATAGAGTTTTTTATAATTCTTTACACTTAACAAATTATATTAGTTTTATGTTTTTCATAGTTGTTTATTTTTAAAATATTAGTGTAATTTTTTTCAAGTTTAGAATTTTTTGCATTTTTAAGCAAAGGGGTTTATTTCTTAAGTTACAATAGTTTTATTTTTTCTAATAATTTTTTTGTGCATTTAAATTTATTTTACAATGTCAACTTTAATTCCAGAAATTAAATTAACCTCTTCTAATTATCATTCTTGGAAAACTCATATATCTTTTATTTTTCATTTTAAACATCTTTTGGATATTGCTATGGATTCCAAATCGGAGCTTGATTTGTCTACATCCAAAGATGATCAAGAAAAATGGAGGCTCAAGAATGAGGAAGCCTTTGGCCTTATAGGTATTTTCATATCACCCGAACTATATGTTCACATTGGGACATGCACAAAACCCTATGAAGCCTGGGACAAGCTTAAGGTTATTTATGATAGTTCAAATGGATCTAGAAAAAATCAGCTTCAAGATCAACTTGAAAATTTAAGGTATTCTGATTTTAAATTCATGGATGAATTTTTTATTGAAATTTGATGCTTTGAATATTCAATTGCAAGGTTTAGGAGTAAAATTAGAAGATCTTAGATTAATTCATCTTATTCTTAAAAAATGTCTTCCTAGGCAATTTCAACAATTTATTACTAATATTCATTCTCAATTAGCTATTCCTTTTTGAGCTACTCAATTAACTTATGATATTTTTCGCAATTTATTAAGACAAGAAGAAGCTAAATTGAATTAGTTTGGAAATATTAAATCTAATGAACATGCTTTTTTGTCCAATCATAAGCAAAACTTTAAGCCTCATTCTAAACAACAATATTATAATAACAAACCTCATTAAAATGACAATGATCCTAGAAAGTCTAACTCTTTTAAGAGATCTCATTGCACTTATTGTAATAAGGTTGATCATTGGAAAAATACCTGTTTTAAAAAGCAAAATGAGAAAAAACCTATGAAGCAAAATAATCAACAACAAAATAAACCTAATAATCATAAGTTTCATCACAATGCAAATCAATCTAGACGTGCTTTTACTTGTAGTTTTAATGTTTCTCAACCTCTTGAATGAGTTATTGATTTAGGTGCATCTCAACATGTTACTTCACATTAAGAAGTTTTTGATTCTATGCAACCTAATATGTCTAATGTACCTCTTCAACTTGCTAATAATCATACTCGTAAAGTAAAAACAATTGGAGATGTGAATGTTCCTAATGGTGAATTGCATGATGTTTTATTTGTTCCTGAATTAAAGACTAATTTTCTTTCAATTGCTAAGCTTTGTCAAGATTATGGAATAGAATTTTACAAAGATATGTGCCATGTTATTGATCCAAAGAAAGCAAGGTCATTGCTAATGCTAGATTAGACAATGATAATTTGTTCAAATTTTATGAGTTTGCTCAATCTAGATGCTCTTTAATATCTACCAATGATTTTAATGTTTGACATGAAAGACTTGGTCATATTAATGCTAAAAATATTTCCTTGATACAAAAACTTAATATGGTAGATGGATTGCCTAGTATTGTTCCATCTAAAATTGTATGCACAAGATGCATGAGTGGTAAGATGCATAGGGAGCCCTTTCCACAAGGTCAATCATGGAGGGCAACCCATAAGTTGCACCTAGTTCATAGTGACATTTTGGGACCCATGGAGAATAACTCCATCCAAGGATCAAGGTATGCACTTACTTTTGTTGATTATTCTAGAAGAACTTGGATCTATTTTCTTCATAGTAAAGATCAAGTTCTTGATATATTTTCTGAATTTCATAAATTTGTTGAAAGACAATCTGGTTTTAAACTTAAAATTCCTAGAACTGATAATGGTAAAGAATATGTGAACAATGCTTTTAATAGTTATTTGAAATCATTTGGTATTAAGCATGAGCTAACTATTTCCTATACACCTCAAAAAAATGGTGTAGTGGGAAGGAAGCATATAACTATTGTTGAAATGGCTAGATGTATGTTACATGCTAAAAATATGTCTTATAAATTTTGGGAAGAAGCTATGTTTTGTGCTACTTACTTTATTAATAGGACTTCTACTAAAGCTTTAAAGGATATAACTCCTGAAGAAGCTTGGTCTGGTAGGAAGCCCAATCTTAAGAATTTAAGAATTTTTGGTTCAATTGCTTATGTTCACAAACCTAAACAAAACAGGAAAAAAATAGATCCTAAATCTTCTTATCATATTTTTGTTGGTTATGATGAACATTCTAAAGCTTATAGAGTTTATAATCCTCTTACTAAAAAAGTTAAAGTTGCTAGAGATGTATGCATTGCTAAAAATGGTGTTCATGATTGTTCTAAAGTGCATGATATTGAATCTTCTCAAAATAAAGTTATTGTTGTGGAGGATAATCCTCAAGTTGAATATTCTCCTAACCCTCATAATGCATTTCTTACTCATAGTGACAGTGACGATGAAAATGTTGAAATTTCTCCTCATGATTATTCTTCTAGTGATGATACTCCTACATCTAAAAGAAAGCCTAAATGGTTTAAAAAAACTTATGCAAGAAAGTGAGGATATTTTTAGCTAGAATGAAACAATCTAAAACTAGAAAGGAAAATTATTGTAATTATGCTTTGATGTCTAACATTATGCATTCAAATGATCCTCAAACTTATGAACAAGCTAAAGATCAACCTCATTGGAAAAAGGATATGCAAGAAGAATATGATACATTAATTGCTAATAAAACTTGGAATTTAGTTCCCTTACTTCAAGGTAAGAATCTTGTTTCATACAAAAGGTTGTATAAAACTAAGGTTAATGCAAATAATGAAGTTAGCAAGTTTAAAGCTAGATTAGTTGCTAGGGGATTCTCTCAAGTTGAAGGTTTAGATTATAATGAAAAATTTGCTCCAATAGCTAAGATGTCAACTATTAAATTAGTTCTTGCTTTAGCTTTTCATATGCATTGGCCTATTTATCAAATGGATGTTAAAAGTGCATTTTTAAATGGTGACATGAAGAAATTTATATGTCTCAACCTTTGGGTTTCATTAAGGAAGGTAATGAACATCTTATTTACACATTGAAGAAATCAATTTATGGTTTAAAACAATCTCCTAAAGAATGGCATTCTAAGATTAATGCTTTCTTTCTATCTCAAGGTTTCATTAGAAGTAAAAATGATCCAAATTTATATATTAATCATAGTGAAAATGATATTGTGATTGTTACTTTATATGTTGATGATTTAATTAACACTTCTAGTTCTAACAATTTGATTAGTGATGTTAAGTCTCAACTCAATCAAAAATTTCAAATGATTGATTTAAGCCTATTACATTATTTTTTGGGTATGCAAATTCGGCAAACACCTAAAGGTAATTTTCTTTCTCAACATAAATATGCTCAAGATCTCTTAGATAGATTTAAAATGAATGATGCAAAGTGTGTTTCTACTCGTGAATTAGGAACTACATTAATGGATGATATGGAAACTCCTTTTGTTGATCCTACTTTGTATGTGAAATTAGTTGGTAGTTTGAATTATTTAACTCTTACTAGACCTGATATTTCTTATAGTGTTGGTTTAGTTTCTAGATTTATGTCTAAACCACAACAAACTCATTTTAAAGTTGCAAAAATAATTTTAGGATATGTTAAAGGCACTCTTAATCTTGGTCTCTTTTATGATGCAAATTGTGATCTTTCTTTAAAAGGTTATACTGATTCAGATTTAGGAGGTGATCCCAATGATGGTAGATCCACTTGTGGTTATTTTTTCTTTGTTGGATCAAGTGCAATCTCATGGAATAGTAAGAAACAACAATATAATTCTCTTTGCTCTACATAAGCTGAATATAAAGGTTGTACAAATGCATCCAAAGAAGCACTATAGTTAAGTAGATTACTTAAAGGTCCTTGGGTCTACCTCAAAAGGATTCTACTCCTTTGTATTGTGATAATCAAAGTTACATTTATTTGGCAAAGAATCCAATTTTTCATGCAAGGACCAAGCACATTGCTCTTTAACATTACTTCATTAGAGAGCAAATTGTAGACAAGAAAATTTCTTTTTTGTATTGTAAAGGTGAAGATCAAGTGGCAAATATTCTCACCAAAGTTCTTGGTAAAGATACATTTCTATTTCATTGTAAAAATCTAGGATTGCAATCCAATAAAGGGTTTGATGTAAACTCCCCAAGTAAAGCTTAAGGGGGAATGTTAGAAGATTAATCTTTACTTGGTAAAGGCTA
>VDFB02284796.1:0-18908 GCA_007258455.2 Sequoia sempervirens
GTTGGAGGCTCTAATTCAGATTTCTAGGGTGGCAAAGCCCTAATATCAGTCCAGTAGGCCAAGCACACCCCTTGGTAGGGTTTTCTGAATAGTTTTGTCATCATTTAGTTGGATATTTGTAGCTGGAGAAACTTCACCCAGCTAGGGTTAATTGCATCTGCATTATTGGGGTTTTTTCATGTTGTGGCACATGTTTGGAGCCCACTTTACTTTGTACTTTGCATTCATATTTTGTAGCAGCAGACTGGTGGTTTATATCAGACATTTGTTGACTCATATTGAAGGATCTAATCATACTATGTTGGTGATCTAATGTTACTATTATCTGCTATAAGTCTTCCTATATTTTGGTCGCATTATGTGCTGCTGTTCATGCATTATAAACCTCAGAAAATTACATCAGCGTTCTAGGGGTTGGGCAGAAATTAAGAATCAGAAATTAGGGCATCAATTTTGCAGTACAAAAATCAGATATTTTGCAGAAATATTGTTTGGGATATTTCAATGAGGCATTGTAAAACCTATGAGATGATTTGGATAGAAATTGGTTAGGACAATAGATCCTATTGGCTATGGTCCTTCCCAACAACCTAAAGGTGCATAGCTGTGGACCAGTACATAGAGATTGACCCGGTTTCTAAGACTTCTTAGGGAAGTGAGAAAATATATTTTGAAGAGGAGTTCAAGTCGCAGTAGAACAATAATGAAATTGTACCAAAAATTTATAATATGAAGCAAGGAAAACATGAGAATGTCAAAGCCTATAATCATAAGCTCAATGAACTCCTAATAAAGTTAGAAAAGAAACCAACTAACACTCTCAAGAAGAGAAGGTTCATTGAAGGCCTCATCCCTCACTATGGAAGAAGATGAAGGCAGTTCCACCATTTTCTTATATAGAAGCCTAGAATCAGGCCATGGATATAGAAAGTAAAGACAAAATGTCTTCCCATGGAAAAAGAAAAGCAAAGGATGATGAAGTGCAGATCATAGCAGCAAGAACAAATCAGGAACCTTACAAGCCTTGAGAAGAGATATGATGCAAATAATAAACGAACTAAAAGAAGAAAAAAAAAACAATAAATAAAGCAAAGAACTAGTGTACAAAATGCAAATGTGAAAAACATATTAAAACAAATTGTTCAAATAAATTATTTTGTGATGTCTATCATGTTTTGAGCCACTCAACCAAGGAATACCCATATTATTTGAAAATGAGGAGTACAAAAGTACTCTTCACACAAGGCAAGTAGTCCAATCCACTAACTACACCACCAAAGCAACAAAATAATAAAAATGCATCACCAAGCGGATATCAAAGTAGAAGATCTAATAATAATAGATTCAATAACAATAAGAGTGTTGGAAAAATGGTTGACATTGATGTCAAAGGTGGCTGACCATGTAACAACCACCCCTGTTTTTTTTATTTGTTTTCCAAGTGTGATGAGTTTGCAGATGTGTTCTTATTTGTTCTTGATTCACATGTTTTCAACATAGCATAGCATACATACAAAACATCGCATAGAAAGGAAATAGCCATGAAATCGCATTGTTTTCACAGTGGATCATAACATATCATAATGGCAAATGATGACCAATGACATCAGACTTAAAGAAGAGTATTTCAGACCTGATAAAAGTCATACAATAGCAGCAAATGCTTGCAAACTTGCACCAAAAGATAGATACAACAGATGCTAAACCACCATAGTGAACTCGCATCATAGAACAGCTGCATGGACTCCAAAATGAGCAGATTACAGGTCTATACATCAGCAGACCTGATTGTGCAAAGCTCCCAAATTGGCACGGATCCCTAGGAGGAGCAATTTTCTCCTAAAAATCAATTCTTCACCAAAATCTGCCAATGAGTACTTGAAATGAGGTGCCCAGCTATGAGGAGTCTTTTTGAAAACTACCCAAAACCAAACTTCAAACACCAACTGCTGACTCAAAAACTCTTCTTTTACTGTCTTGGGACTGTTGTCAAACAGTTGGTGTGCAAACTGATATAGGTTGATAAGAACTTCTAATTGATTTGTTTTGACTCTCTTGTCACCAATGATGTTTTATTAAATGTTTCCAATGGTATCAATGATTGTCAATGACAACTATGAATGTCTCTAAGATGAAATGCAATTGTTTTAACGCACTTTTGATGTCTATAGATGACTAAATCTACTTGCAATATGCAGCTACAGCAATTAGAAATTATGACAAACACTTTGGATACAACCTAAGATGGCATTTATGCACTTACAACCAAGTAGCATTAATACAAACACTTGGTATCCAATATTATAACATTATTTATGCCAAAAGAGAACCTTACAGCCAATTGACATTTTGTCAAACAATTGGCATGCAAACTAATAAGCTAGTCATGAATAATATAAACAAGCTCAATTACAATAGTATTTGACCAGCAACTTATATCTCCTTCTTTGCAATAAAATGTCTAATACAATGATGCTATGAATTGGCCAAGACTCTTGGCTTACAATTGATTTATAATAGTGCCAAATCTGATTTTCTGAGTATTCACTTATAGCAGCAACTAAAATGCCTATGATGACAATGCAAACTACTTAGTAAATGCAAGAAGAACCTAGTAATGATGGCGCCAAATGTTGTTGATGAAGAAACAATAAAAATCCAATGTGATAGGCACCTTCCAAGCTCAAATCGAAATGCTCAAGCTACCGCCCCTGTTCTTGCCTGGAAAAAGTTTAGATAATTAATTGCAGCACCAAATGCCTTCCAATTTTCCCTTAAAACGATTGTCTCAACTATAGGAAATGAATGCAACAATACCTAGAATGATTGGCCTCCTCAATCGAAAGATATGAGCAAAAACATGAGACTCAAATAGGCTGATCAACCTCCATGGCAGCAGATTATGAAGGTTTGAAAATGCAACTAAAACTTTACAAAATATCACTCCTTAAGATGATGAAATGATAAATCACAATCAACAATTATTCTCCAAATTGAATCTCCACAAATTTGCTCAATAAAATAATCAATCTCAGCAATACATCAGCTGCTGATGTAACTTCTCCATCAAATGCAACAACACATCAGCTATTGCAAGTCAAATACTTTACTCAAAATAAGTACAATAATACATCAGCTATTGTACTCAAATAATTTCCACAATGAAGCACAAGATTGGACTTCTGAAGTAAAGCCTACAATCAGCAATAATTCAGCTGGTATCTCACAGCCTCAAAATTGCGTAACCAATGAGGGTTTACGTCCCCAAAAGTCCTCCAATGGCTGAAACCCTAGCTGGCTTCTCCACCAAACAATCACATCAAATAAACATCAATTCTTGGATGAAGAAACAATGGCTGACCTCACCTATTTATTCTTTTTCACCAAGAGGTCGGCCCACAATCTAGAAGCTTCCAAAATATTATTTTATTTTTATTAAGTGACTTTATGATATATTATTTTATTTAAGTCACTTTATTAAATTAATTAAATAATATAAAGTTACCTTTTAATGTTTATTTGTTACATTAACTTTATAAATAATTAACTTAATACCACTTTTAAATTTAATCAAAATAATAAATTAATTAAAATCACTCTTGAAAATATTATTATTTTGGACCAACTTAATTAATTAATTTAATTAGATTACTACCTCAAAATGGGGACATTACATAGTTAAAAACTCACGAGTTTTTTTTGAAAATGAGTTTTTCTAGTATTTACTCACCAAAAAAACTTGTCGGGTTTTTGTGAAATACTCGCCAAGTTTTTGGCGAGTTTTTCACAAAAACTTAGCGAGATTTTGAAAAAAACTCGCACAATCACAGTGCAGCCAAAAAAAAGGGCATTTCACTTCAATTTTTTCAGTTGTTTTTCACGCTTGCTTGAGCAAAAACCCACTCCAAACCATTTTGCACCTATTTACAATGATTTTGCATCGAGGAGACGAGATTTGAAGGGGATTTTCATTGAATTTTGAAGGCAAATTGGATTTCCAAGTTTCTAGTTTTTCTTATTCTTCTTTTTTTTTTCTTGTTTTTTTTTTTTGTTGATTCTATGTTTAAAAATCATCCTTGAATGTAGTGTAAAAGATTTAAAATACATTTATATTCGTAAAACAAGATTTTTGACATTTTCACGATTTTTTTACATACTTTGCTATTTTCATTTTTGGAAATTTTCTTCAAACCCTAGTTATTTTAAATTTTGAATCCTCTTTTTGTTGAAAAACATGTTTACAAACTTAAGATTAGTAGATTTTTTTGCACCAACTTAAAGTGAATTTTTTGATTTTTTACATTTTTTTCATATTTTTTTGAAACCCTAGTTATTATTTTATTTTTTTAATTCAGTTTTTTTTTTATGAAATTGTTTAGAATCTTAGATTAGTTTATATTTTTACTAATTTAAAGTAATTTATTTTGATTTAATCTAATTTAGCTTGTATTTAAATTTTCTATCAAAAAACTAACAAGTCATGCTTTCACTTTGTCATTGTGTGTGTAGGTTAATTGATAATGGCTTCTCATTCTGCATCCGGTTCTACCTCACGCTCAACCCCATCCATGCTTGGGGGATTTGTAAGCACTCGTCCAACAGGAGCTAGAGATCATGCTTGGAAATATGCATATCAAGGACTCGAACCTGGCTCAGTCTTTTGCATTAGATGTGAAAAAGTGTACCATGGAGGTATCAATCGCCTCAAATACCACCTTGCAGGCATCCCTCAACGTGATGCTAAGGCTTGTCCTAACACCAACGAGGAAATAAAAAGAAAAATGAATGCCATACTTGCAGTTGCAAAAGAAAAAAAATTGCAAAGAGAGAAGGCAAAGGTGGCAATGCAAGCAGCCATAGCTTCTTTTCAAGGTGCTCCAATCAACCTTGAGTTGGATGATGATGTAGAAGGCATAGTGGGCTCTCTTCATGGTCCATGTATGTGAAGGAAACCCACCACCACCTCAAGCCCTTCATCTAACTCTAGTAGAGCACCAGGATTAGCACCTATGGCTACACGCATGCATGATTTTTTGTGCCTAGAAACACACCTGGTGCACAACATTCCTTAGAGGCAACTAGGTGGAATAGGGAGGTGCATGAGCAGGCAGACATTGCTTGTGCAGATTTTTGGTATTTCAAGAACATCCTTTTCAATGTGGCAAGCTCTCCTTACTAGCACAATTTGGTTACATCATTGGCAATTGTAGGGAAAGGCTACAAGGCACCTTCTCGCATAGACTTGAGTGGGAGGTTAGTTAAACTTAATTTAATTTTTTTGATAAATTTATGTTTTTTAAGTTTAATTTATGATGAATTTAAGCTATTTTTTTGTTTACAAATTAAAATTGTATACTTAATTTCACTTTGTGCTTGTAGGTTGCTTTCTAGTGCAACTGAAAGGGCAAGGGCAGCGGTAGAAGAACAAAGAGAAGAATGAAAAAAATATGGCTGTGCTATTCTTTTTGATGGGTGGATGGATGGTAAAAACTGTACCATCACTGATTTTTTGGTTGTTTGCAAAAATGAGTTGATGTTCTTGAAATTAGTGAATGCCTCCAACATAGGAAAAAATGCAGAAAATTTGGCTCAAATGTTGGAGCAAGTGTGCATGGAGGTTGGGCTTGAAAATGTGGTGCCAATCATAACTGACAAAGCAGCAACATATGTGGTAGTACGAAGAATCCTCCAAGATAAACACCACACAATTTTTCAGACACCTTGTGCTACACATGTCCTTGGCCTTCTTTTGGAGGACATAGGCAAATTAGATTGGGTCACACCAATTGTAGAGGATGCAAGGAGGATAACTAAATTTATCTACAATCACCCTTGGGTTCTTCACTTGATGAGGGATCACACCCAAGGGAAAGAGTTGGTGAGATCCGGTGTGACAAGGTTTGCAACGATTTTATTAATGTTGCAAAGCATTATTGGTGCATTGACGGCTTTGAAACAAATGTTTGCGAGTCAAGCATGGCTAGACTCAACTTATTCAAAGAAGCCGGAAGGAGAGAGAGTTGCAAGCATTGTCTTTGACAGCCTCTTTGCACAAAGAGCTACGGAGATTGTGAAGGTAACTTCAAAACTTTGAATTTAAATTCAAATTGAATATTTTTTTTTAATGTCTTTCATTGTAAATTTGTAACTCTAATCTTTTTGCATTTTTATATTGTAGGTGTCAAAGCCCTTGGTTAGAGTTCTCCACTTGGTGGATGGGGATAAAACCCCAATGGGGTATCTTTATGAGGCCATGGATAGGGCCAAGGAGGCTATAAGAAATTATTATAAGTGGGACAACCTCAAGTTTGATCCAATTTGGGAGATTATTGACAGGAGGTGGAACCATCAACTCCACCAACCCATCCATGCAGCAGGGTACTTCTTGAACCCCTGTTTCTTCCATTTAGGCACCTATGCAGATCCTACTGGAGAGTTTATGGAGGGCCTCACTACTTGCATTCAAAGGATGACACCTGAGGTTGAGGTGGCAGACCTCATTGTTAATGAATTGCAAAGTTATAGGGAAAAAAGGGGTGCACTATTTTCTTCAGAGCTAGCAAAGAGAGCAATAAACAATCAATCACCAACTATAAAATTTGAAATTTACAAGTTACAAGTTACAAAAATTGATAATTAGATAATTTGATAAAATATGTTTTGAATTTTTGACTTTCCTTTCTAAGTTTCTAACTCTAAATTTTTTTTTGTAGATGTTTGGTGGACAAATTGGGGTGGAAATACCCCAAATCTTCAAAAAAATTCCCTCCGTGTTTTATGCCAGCCTTGTAGTTCGTCCAATTGTGAGCACAATTGGAGCTTGTTTGAGGCCATCCACACAAAGAAGAGGAACAAACTAGCTCAAAAATGCCTCAATGACCTTGTCTATGTGCAATATAATCTTCGGCTACACACAAGAAAGGTAGAGGAAATATCAGATAATCCAATTGATTTGGATGAGATAGATCCATACAATGATTGGACAGGGCAGGAGGAGCAACCTTCATTGTTTTCCGAGGATGGCATTTATGATTTAGAGCGATAGGCAATGGAGGAGAGGTGTGGATTTGCATTCTCATTGGATGACCTTGAGGATGACCCTGAGGAGGAGTCATTGCCAGTGCCACCACCAGCAGCTGCAGCAGGATCTACATCCAAGATGGAGGTTGAGGAACCAAAACAGAGTCCTACGACTAGACCCTCTCCCCTAATGAAAACTAGACAAGGGAAGAGGAAGATGTGAATTTGTAAAAACTGAAATATATTAAGTAGTATTTACTTTCAGTTTTATGTCATGTCTTTGAATATGTAGCACATTGAAACATAGATGAAGGAGATAATAAAAGATATATATATTATGAACCTTATTTTTATAAGAAATCTCTATTTAAGTTACAATACTCAAAAGATGCTAATATAAGAGTAAGAATAAATGTGCTAACAAGGAACATCGAATATTAGATACATCATCACATATAGCACGTGACATCTACACAACGATCAGGAGATAAACCATAGTGATGGCAATTTCCAAATCTTCCTGTGATTGAATATGTATTTGAGAATCTTCATCTCTAAGAATACAATCAAAGGAATCTTGATGTGCTGGTGGTCTTTAAGTCAAACAATTGATCATTTCCACCTCATCGATAAATATCAAAAAATCCTTCAAAGATCACTAACAGAAATGACTAGTGTATCCGGCACCATAGAAAATATCTAGAGGACCGATCCCTATTATCGTCACATCTTACCTTACGTACAGGATTGCAAGGAATACTATCGGGACTTGTAAAAGTGAATCGGAATAATGATGTGTATTTAGTGACGAGACATAGTTCAGCTATGTCACTTCATGATTCCACTATTGACCATTGGTAGAATAGCTCTGTAGCATGAATAAGAGATATACATAATATTTAACATGATTAAGCTTCAAACAATCAAACGATGCATTAATCAATTTCACTAAGGAAACTAAACAAACACCATTAGCAGCCAAGAGGCATCTCCATTTATAAGGACGCATCTAGTCAAAGTGACACAACCTCTCAATACCTTATAAATAGAGGACCCCAAGAGAGATTTGGGCATCATTGTCACAGCAAAAGGAGGACAAGTAAGAAGGATTGCAGCATTCAGGTGAGAATATCTCACTTAGCATTCAGTATTCTAGTGCTCCATAATATTTGATTCAGTACATCGTCCAGCATTGATTAAATTACATATTCGAGATAGATCCTATAGATCTCTTTCACACAGATGATGATTGCTCTTAGAACCGATCTGAATAATGACCTTAACTATGTCTAAACTGTGCCTTTCTTTACCAAATACAAACCGATCTGACGTATCAGGCCGACTTGAGAACCGAACCTTGAATACAGTGCAACCTCCATTCATTTTGAATACCTTATCTGCCTACACACTATTGTTTATCACCATGGACAGCTGAGAAACTCCACTTTACCAAGGACACGTTGATCGTGTTTTGTGACACACCAAACACCAGAATAAAAGAATGCCCAAAGGCAGCTCTATCCTCTCTTGAAAAATTACCTCTTATGCTAAGATTGCTAGAAAGGTCATACGGTAATTCCAATGTTCCGTTTTGGGGGATGGACAAGCTCAATGGATGATGTGATATGCTGATTTCACAAAGGGACCTTGAATAATGAACTTACTCAAAGTAGGGATTTGGATTGATGTAACGTTGAATGCTCTTATATTTTTGGGATTTTCAGTTTGGAATAAAATAAAAAAAAGGGATGAGGGTTAAGGAACTAGATTTATGCAAAACTACTCCTACGAACTTAAGAGACAAATGCTGGATAGTGAAATTTAAACCAATCTTTGCTTCGCCAAGCACAGTACTACAACTAGACAAAGACGGTGCAATCTTCAACGGGTTTACGAAAGATATCCTATTACACTATACCACCATCAATTCAACCAATGCATATAGGTAATAGAATTCAAGTTAAGCAGTTTTAATGTTCAGACTAACCTTACACATCAAATTGAAAATCATCCAATTGAAAAAGGTATGAACTAATCTCACTATTTCCAACACTATCAATCTTTCATTCATCTAAAATACTTGAAAACAAAATTTACTCTATTGAAGAAATCATGAAACCATGCGGGCTCATAAAAATAACAAATGCTCAACTCTGAATCCACTTATTATTTAAACAGCAATAGTTGCAACAATTTCATAAGTCTCTCCCTGAATAAATGAAATGCGTGGGGTTTATATAGGCACCCCAATTACAAAGCAACGGCCAAGATTGATTTGAGATCAATGGCCAAGATCATTTCAATAAACCCTAACCCTAAAAGCATAACCAACTCAAAGGACACATGGCACAAGCAGAACAAGCCACTTGGAGTATGGAAAATGATGACACCTCACGAATCATTCGAGCAAGTGGGAATCCAGAATGCAATTCCCTTTGGATCGCTCCCTAGCTGCAAATGCAAGAAATTTGGCTAACACAGAATCGAGTTCCTCCATTGAGATGCTCGGCACAGAATCCAGTTGCACTCCGATCACGTCCAAGGTTTCCAGGCATTGAGTGAAAGTACTTTCCCATCTATCTTCCTGTTTCTGAAAGTTATCCATAAAGGTCAAAAGGGAAGACATATCATCAAGCTGATTTTCTGTAATAATCTGCACTTCCTTGAAGTAAATGTTCATCACACTTTTCTTCAGTCCTTCTAAATCTAAACCATTTGCATCATGATGCTCCTGTCCTGTTAATCCTTCAAGAGAAGTGAGGATTTTGAACTGAATTTTCTCAACTGCACTCCGTATAACAGCACATTCTTCCTTTATTCCATCATATGTCTTCCTTTTAGCCAATAAGGAATGATACCACCTGCTGAAATCATATGAGGCTCCTTCCTCGATAACACCCTCCTGGATTAATATTTGCAGGGAAACTTCCTTTAAAACCTTCAAACGAGGTATTACTTTGTCCTGTATGTACTGGAAATCTTCCCAATTGTCTTCAACTTGACTAACTTCAGTTATAAGCAAGGCAGATCTGTCATAAGTCTGAGCGCACTTCTCTAAGAATTGCTCCATCTGTTTTGAAATATTGGTCACCCAACTCTTGGTTGCTTGACTCGTGATCCTCATAGCCTCAAGAACATCAACGGATTCTGGAGTAAGAGATGATGGTGGAATAAAAGCTTCATTTTCTTGGCGTAAAGGAGCTGTTAGCTGCTGAATGAACTCTACTAGCCTTAGATTTTCTAACTCTAGCCTTTCTTTCTTCTCCTCTGTTTTGTCGAACTTCTCCTTGATGGCTTTGGAAGTGTCTGCTAACTCATGGAAATCCTGATCTATCGTGGTTGGCCCAATGTCCAATGTTGTAACCTCATAATCCATAGGAGTAATCTGATCTCTTGGCTTATCAATTTTCGGGACTGCCACCTGTAAGATCCTGGATCCTGCATCATTCCTGGTAATCTGAGAATACTTCTTAGGCTTCTTTGGCATTTTAGCTTTACCAATTCTCTCTAGGAAGTCTTGTATGCTCTCAACTGGTTGAACTTCATCCAGTGGTCTGGACTTCTTCATCAAACTTTCGGTCAACCAATCTGGGATAGTGGATAATTCCATCCCATCTTCTAACTGAACATCATCATTAATTCCTTTTAGAGCAGAAATTACCTCATCTCCTAGCTCTTCATTGTTCTCAAGGATCTCAGTATCTCCTGCGCCTTCAATCATCAAAGTATCATCCCCTTCCAAACACTCAGTGAGGGCTTGATCTTGGAGAGAATCCAACTGTTCTAACTCTTGAAATTCGATTTCTTGCTCATGCTTGGCTCGATATCAACAATGGACACCTTTTCAATTACTCCAACTGATAAAGTACTTGAAGATGATGGATTTTCAGTCACTTTCTGCTTCTTACTCTCCAATTCTCCGCCAGCTGATTCTTTTTCCTCTGTGTGAAGGTTTTCACTCACCACCTTCCTCTTGCTAGGATACGAAAGTTCATCAAGACTTTCGCCAATTGCTTCCTCCTGGCTTTCCTTATTGCTCAATGTGGCATAAGTAAGAGAAATTCCTTCTTTCCTCAACCTGCTGATCTGACTGTCTACCCATTCCCTTGAGTATGCTAAAATATCCTTCATCAATGTGTTCAAATCGGTCAACTCAGGTTGTGTCCAGTTAGGCAACAGGATAGGCTTATCTTTTCTTGTTCAAATTGAGGATGAATGTAGTCCCCGTTGTCTTTTACTTGATCAGGTATAGGGAACAAGTCACACCTTTTAACAAGTTCAATTGGAATTCTGGACCAAGTCTTCTTCCTGACTCCATACTCGTCCACCAAGTTAGACCAATAATCTTCGATCTGCATAACATGAAGGGATTTCTTCCCGTGAACTCTCAGGTATGGATCATAATCGGACCTTGGATTATAAGTGTTGAACTTATAAAATTGCAACTCTACCCTTGCTGTCTTGGCTGATTGTAATGAGGGGCAGACTTCTAGCATTTTTCCAATTGCAACCGGAAAATCCACTCCTTGTTTGTTCTTTTTCGCCTGAATAGAGTCTACACATGCCAGTTGCCTTGCAACTTCAAGCATAACAATCTTGTCTGTTGGATACCGAGGGAGTCTATGCGGAGCATCTGAGAATCCATGAATTCTTATATATGTGAAGGTCGGAAACTGGATAAACCAAGATCCAAACTTGTCAAGCATCACCATAGCTTCTTTAGATAGCCTCCTTTGCACTGTTCCTTGAAGCACTCGTGTGATATACATAAGGAAGGCATCATTAGTTATCTTGAAATTGTCCTTGTAATGTAGCTGGAGCTGCGGGTAACAATCATATGCTTTGAGCTGATCCTTTCGAATTCCAACTTCCCCTTTGCAAATCAGTCCTCTGCACTTAGTGAACCGTGCCAAGATATAAACCACATAAGAACTCATATAAAAGGTTTTAGTCTTCTCTAGGTTTCTCAACTGGAAATCGATATTATCACTTATTAACTTCGCCCAATTTATTGCTTCCATTCCCAATACGATCTCCTCCACGTATGAAAACATCCATACTTCGAAGAAAGCTCCTTGAGAAGTTCCCATAATCCTGTTCAGCATATGAATCATATCACTGTATTCTTGTTTTAAAATCCGTGCAAATTAATCTCTTTGGCAACTTGGAGCGGTGTCTTTTGGGTTCCTTGATCCAGTTAGAATTGACTATGTCCATACAGGATTCCTTGGCTTGATCGAACATGGCCTGTGATTCCTGTTGAGTCCTGTTCAACATTTTTCGATGATGGGGAATACCAAATACTTCCCTGACTGAATCCTCTGTGAAATACGCCAAGGTGATCCCATTAGGTGTTTTAATTGATCTTGTTTGAGGATTGTACCTTCTGGCACACTCGACCATTAGCTCACTGCACTGAACTGCAGGTGGAAATCCTGCTGCTTGATGAAGTCCGGACTTAACAATATTTGTGGCAATAGGCGTAGGCATTTCGTTCTGAGTGCCAAACATCCTTCTCTTGTGTTGAATTGCATTAAACTGCTCAAAGTTGGTATCTGCTACCTTCTTCCACTTCGAGGATAACTGGGATTCTGGATAAAATTCTTTGAGGACTTCCTTTACTTGAGCCTTCCTGACTCCACCTCCCACGTTCTTTGGAGAAGACATTGTGCCTGTACGAAGCTCGAAGTTAGAGTATTTTAACAAATTTATAAAAAGGCGATTTCTTGGCTGGAGAAATTTAAAATTAATTAAAAAAATATCCAGAACTTGATTAAAAGGCTGTTAAAGAATAAACTCTCAATGAAATTTGATCCGCCTTTATTGTTTTTAAAGAGCATTCATGGAATTTTAAATAATCTTTTGGATTTTTAAAGACTTATACTGAAGTTTTCTCAAATCCACAATGGAAAAAAAATCCTTCTCCCTTCCAAAATCGCCAATAATAACCTTGCAGTTGTTTAAGAAATCCAGAAATGGAAGAGGAAAATCGAACACTTATGTTCTAGGATAAAAAAAAAAATTCTCCTTGCAGCTGAAAAAAGACGTCTTTCTCTTGAGAGGAGGTTTGCCTGTAAAAAAATTCGACTTTGCAAATAATAAAAAATAAGCTCACAAGATCATCTTTTATAATAAAACCTTTCCAAATTGATTTAGGTCAACTTCTTTCTTTCATTGGGTGCTTTTGCTTTAAAACGAAAAAAGCAATCTTATCCTGATCTTTGACTTTTCAAACAAGGCGTCCCTTTCTCATTAATTGATAACTTTTAAATGAAATTTAAGTTATCTAAAATTTATTGCCTTTTGGTAAAATTCGACCCTCAAGTGGACTTTTACTTTTTCAACTGGAATTTCACTTACCAAAGCGATTTTGCCTTAGAAAATTTTCGATTTTCACCTTGAAGAATTCGACTTTCAACTGGAATTTTCTACTTCCCAACTGGAATTTCACTTTGACTTGGAGTTCCTAAAGTCCAGTTCGAAATTTCACTTGCCTTAGCCGATTTTCATCTTTGTCCAATTGGAATTTCGAACTTTCCAACTGGAATTCCTTGTAGAAGGCGGATTTTGTCTTAATCTCTCAAATAGACGAATTTCCATTAGATTTCTCAATATTTCCCTTTGATCAATGGATTTCCCAACTAGATTCTTCGAAGATTGAAATGGATTTTCCTGAGGTCGCACCTTTTAAGACTTAGGCGAATTTTATCATGATTTTTCCTGCTTTTCAATGATTTTTCAATGATTTTTTCCTCAAAGGCGTGATTTTGTCCAGTTGATTTTTTCAGCTTTGCATGCACCTTTTCTCTGCTTTTCTCATGATTTTTTCGATTTTTTAAGACCTCTACTTGATTTTTGCTTGCTTTTTAGTTCTAAAAGTGGAAACTTTCGACTCCAATGCCAGTGACACCTAGCACTTTCTAAAAATAGAAACTAAAAATAGAAAAAAGCAAAAAAGCAACTTTCTAAAAATAGTAAATTCCAGATTGGTCCAGAAATGCCAAAACGAAAAAAGCAAAAAGCAAAAAAGCAAAATCCCTAAAAAATAGGAAGTGTCAGAATTGAGCGAAAGCACAGGCGATCCTCGTCTGCAGGGTCTTCTAAGCACTTCTATGACGTTTACGTTCAGTTTCAGGCCCAAATTCCCAACTTGGCTCGGATGATGACTCCAGACTTTGACATGGGATTCCCAGATACCAGAGACTATGAAATTGCTACTCAAAGCTAAACCCTAAGAGCAAACCAGCGAGGGTCCCCATTTGCAATGGGGCGATGTGTGAAAAAGGTCACAACATCTGGCGACTCCACGTGAGGAATGTTTCAAAACATTCCTAAGATAAAGACCCATTCTGAATCCGGAATCTCCGATTTAAATCACACTAACTTATCCTTAGGTTAAAATTTGTACTCACAAAGAAGAGGAATTCTAAATTGGATTGAGACACCTTTTCCCTTAATCACAAGTGGGTGCAAATGCATTCATTTCCGTCTCGTAAAACCAATATGACTCTTTGGTTCCATCATGGCTATTTGTGTATTTTGTCTCAACTCCAAAAGCATCCTTGGATAGAGCCTCGCTGCCAGCGAGCGTCCATAGCCCCGGCGAGGTTATCTTCTATAAGGCCGGTCTTTTGGTGTAGTGGTTGGGCTTAAGCTCTAACATACAACCTTGATATTTTTTTTTTGGAATTCCCTGTTTGCTGGTTGCTTGTTCAATGATGTTTTGTGAATGTGTTTCGATGCGTTTGCAAGAGTATATATCATAAAGAGGAGTTTGCAATGGACATGAAATACAATACTCTAATATCTTTTCAATAGAGACTACCGTAAACACCAATAGCATTCACTTCCAAAATAGAGAATTATCATAAACCAAATAGCATTCATTCTCAGTTATATTAGATTAATACAATAATTGTTCAGACCTGGAATTAGAAGCTATAGTCATGTCAAGGCCCTTTCAAATGCAGCAATGATCCTATTGAATGGCTGCAATCAAGACCTAGGCTCTAGTCTTCAAGTCGCCTCAATCACCAATGCCTAGACTCCTTTTTTTCCAACCCCAACACCCAGCTATTGAGAACCCCGTGCGTGCTGGCCTAAACAGGGTTTTCTGTCAGCAAAGGATGTCCCTCCTTAAAGGTTCGACCTGCTCCATAAAATCATAGACACCACCAAAAAATGCAAACAAGTACACAATGGAATCACCTTGGAGTAAGCTTCAATATGGATCACTACCCAAAACCATATCACCAATCAAAACTGAGCTATGAGCCAATAACTAGGTTCAGGTCCAGAATTCCAAACACTCAAAAACTAAATAAAATCACTCCAAACCTTCATAAATCGAACTAAAACTGAAAGCAATCAATTCACACCAAAAGCTCTTCAAAGTACTGATGAATCTTCATTTTCCAAACACTAAAATCAAACTCTGTGAAGCACAATGTGATCCCTGATGTAGAACCACTCACAATTTGACTAGGGTGGATATTTCACCACTGAAACCAGCCCATACGAAGAGGGTTTCTGTCCTCAGTTCATAGCCGAAGCAACTTGGAAGCAATCCGACAACATATCGTTATGTTGTCAAAGCATAGATATCAAAATGAGAGCCAAAAATTAGAATATAAAGAACTAGGGCGATGGACTTGAATTTTTTTTCCATTTTCTCCTAATACCCACGCCCATCTCCTTTTTGAAATATTTAACATTTTAAAATGTCCTTTATTCTCTCCTTTAGGCCTCCACTTCAAGAGGCAAATATAATATCAATTTATCTTTTTTAAAAACAACTTTAAGTTGCTTCACTAGGTTCAAGGTACTTTTTGAATGACCAATTTTATCCCTCAACTTCATTTTATAATATAACTTTATAAAATGACTTAAGTGGTTGAATTAAACAAATAATCAATACTGCAACCTTAGGCTCTTTGAAAATAAACTGAGTAATAATGCTGCTGCAAGTACACTGGCTTGGGACCAACTCCCCCAAAGGTGACTTACTATAAATAGCACTGCTATAAATAGTAAGTATCTGCCAAACACCCAAACTGAGTGAAGTTGAAGACCATAGAAGAATACTGTGACCAACTGAAGATAGCAACATTATGGTTGGCCACTGCTAAAAATAGAAACCCCTCTGGAAACCCCCAAATTGAATTGCTAAAAATAACACTTACTAAAAATAGCATACTACTAAAAATAGTGACTCCAAATGCATTTTGAGCATAAATCGAGTAGTCATCGCAACTTAGTAAAAGTAGTAAGTCCGGAAAAGGTTGTCAGATGCAGATGCATGTCATACCATTGTGAAGCTCTCTGAAAACCCAGAAAGAATCTAGAAACCAATCCTGTATGCAAACCTCTAATTGAAATGCACATCACATCCCTCTGAAGCTCTCTAAAAACCTAGAAGGAATCCATAAACCAAACTGCAAAACTCCAACATGCAAACCCCTGAATCCACAAAAAAGACCTCCAAACAGTTGGAAACCCTAATTCTGCCTTTGACTAGCCTATAGGTGTCCGGAAATAGACTAATAGTCACTGGGAAGTGTAGTGCTAAAAATGGGGATATTACAGTCCGCCCTTCCCAAAATTGCTTGCCCTCAAGCAATACCACCACAACTCCAGAAAAACTTAAACTGATCCGCACCCAAGCAAGTAGAATCCTAGGGTCCCATGTCCGTCTTAGGAAGGACCCACCATGTCGATGCTGCACCACTGTGATCACATAAGTGAAACCATCACGCCAAAACTGCACTAACCTCCCATGTAACCCCAAAATGTTACCATCCCTAAAACTCAAGCTAAAGAAACTGGAAGGACTGAAACCAATACCGTGCAACGTCTCATGCCCAAAAGACTTGGAGTAATCAATATCAACAAAGCCACGGTCTATCATTAACTTGGGCAATAGGAAAGATGATCTGCCCAACTCAAAATCAGAGTCCTCAGCAAATCTCCATATGGTATTTGACAGAGCCACGACTGCATATGTGACTTCTCCAAACCTCCTTGCAAAGAGAGAATCAATCCTTTGCAAGAGCTCAACAAAAACATCCCCATGACTCCATATGATTCTACTATGCCTCGTCTGAAATATTATGATACAACCATGGAGACTTTGGAAAACTCTTACAGTTTCCACTCCCACAACCTCCTAATGATAAACCAAAGCATGTGGGGGTTTGCTGTACCGAACCAATATTGTGAGAAAACTATCAAAATTTGCATCACAAACCTCCATAAGATGAACTTGGAGAGTAGGAAAGGTTTGAAGGAACCAATGATCACTACTGTTCGAGGTTGGGATCAATGAAATACAATGCACTCTACACAGGGAATAATAGTAGTACTATAGGAATTCCCAAGTATGAGTATGAGAAATGAGCATCCTGTTGCATTCAATCATCTCGTAAGTGGTTGGAAAGCACACCCAAGAAATCTCCAATTGATATCTTCCACCTATTTGACAAGAAATGATGAACCAACTCTCCTGAACGAGAGCAACTCCCCATGTAAGGTGGCTGGTCTGCCCCAAATCAACAAGCTCACGTCTCAAAATCTGCCCTTGTCTAAGCCAAGGATCACTCCTAAGAGGAGCCATCCGTTCATCTCTCCAATTTGTAAATTTTAAAGATCAGATTATATGCACAGAAAATTAATTCAAAATCAGACACAGCAACACAGCAGATACCCTGGGAAAACCCTCCTCTTGAGGGAGAAAAACCTAGCAACAAAGATCTCACTTATATATATAAATAGTGGCAACAATTCTCGTTACAATGAGGCCAATCACAAGGCCAATATACAGCACCAACTGTAGATGCAATAACAGATAATACTCAGCCCTGACTTGATATCAAAAATCTCTCCTTGAAGAAATTCGCAATCTGCTCTAGATGAAATTCGCACTTTGCTCTAGAAGAAATTCGCTATTGAATGAATGTAAGAATCGAACTTGCTTGAATGTGAAATGGAGAGGAAATGACCTTGTATATATACAAATGTGAGAGAGGTCGCACCTCTTCATGTACAAGGTCGGCCAAGTTGCAAAACAATAATAATTACAAATAATAAATATAATTTAGGAAAAGTCGGCCTCAAGAGAAATTATAATGTTGCCAAGAGAAGTGCCCATCTTTAATAAATGACTCATATAAATAAATAGCCGATAGGCTACATTTATTTATGTCTTCACTCGTGGCTGGAAGGATGAACCCGAAGCTGTCATAACATTAACACTCCCTCTCAGCTAGGGAGAGAACTTCCAGCTGCTTAAGACAAATCACCTCAACATGATGTCCACCACATTGGCTACAACCAGATGTGAAAAGAAGAATATCACCTCAACGTGATATTAGATATCGCCTCAACACGATATCAACCATAATATGGTAAGTACAAGTGTTCATCACTTGCGTGATGTTGTCACCTCAACGTGACTTTCACCATGACTCTCTTAGAGGGTGAAACACAAGTACAACATATGTCATGGAGTCTCACACATGACATCCACCATGACTCAGCTCAGAGGGTGGAAACAAGGGCTTTCACCTCAAATTCCTCCGTCTCAGAGGAAAATGCATTAACAAGGGCTTGCACCTCAAATTCCTCCGTCTTAGAGGAAAATGCATTAACAAAGGGCTTGCACCTCAAATTCCTCCGTCTCAGAGGAAAATGCATTAACAAGGCTCACTGATACCGAGACTCTTACTCAGATAAGGCTGGATTCTCCACCATACCAAGCTTATCTTGGAAGTACACAAACTTTATCCTGGCGAGAGGCTTGGTGAGAATTTCTGCCGCCTGCTCATCAGTGCTAATGTACCTCAACTATACAGCCTTCCGCAGTACCATATCTCTGATATAGTGGTACTTGA
>VDFB02284796.1:19008-62745 GCA_007258455.2 Sequoia sempervirens
TGCTATCCTGATTGGTTATTCTCTAGGTTATAACAAGTTTTTGGGATGGGGGATGCGCTTTTGTGATAAATATTTTGGGACACCTTTTTTTAGGGGATGACTATTATAAAATAGGGAAAATTTAAAAGTATAGGAAATTTAAGTATTAAGTGATAACATTGATAAGACATTCATCATATACTTTATAGAACTT
This sequence comes from Sequoia sempervirens, assembly GCA_007258455.2. NCBI lineage: Eukaryota > Viridiplantae > Streptophyta > Pinopsida > Cupressales > Cupressaceae > Sequoia > Sequoia sempervirens. The sequence continues at coordinate 19,202 of VDFB02284796.1, forward strand.
TAATACATAACATTAGAGTTGAATTGAGATTTCAAATGAGAGTCGACAAACAAATTAACAAAATTTAATTGCATTCATTGTCAATGTGTATATAATAATATATTATATAGAAATTACAACAAAATGTCCAAAAGGTTGCAAGTTTCCACTACAAAATGACAAAAACATAGAAAATCTGCTGTGGTCCCTTATTAGCATTTGTTAACATTGCATCAAATCAAAGTCTAATTCTAATCCATGATCATGAGGTGTTGCCTCATCCAATGGAACCCCACTCAATCCCTCTAATGCCTCTTCCTCAACAACCCATGTGGGGTCTTCGAATCGACATCCCAATGTATGGTTAGAGTTTGATGGTACTTAGGAATTTGTCTAACTTGAAGCCGCAAGGCACTATGTATGGTCACCATCTTCTTCACTTGTTGAAGGGTAAGCCTATTCCTCTTGACTAATTGGATGAAGCTGTATATGGACCAATTCCTCTTTACAATAGAGGAACTAACAACCTGTGAAAGGAGACTAGTTGCAAGTATCCTCAATTTTGCTGCATACTTTCCATGTTACATCCACTATTCAATAAAGCTTGAGCTAATGTAGCTCTATCTGCTCTTGCCTCTGGTTTGTGGAGATTGACAATGGCTAGCCATTATGTTCGAAGTAAAATAGTCTCCTCATTAGTATACATTTTTTGAAGGGCCTTCATGAACTCTTCTTACGACCCTTCATCATGAGATGGAGGTACTCTCCTAGGCCTTGCTGCATACCATTTCAGATTTCGAGCATAGGTTGCCATATGAAGCGAGATGTTTAGTGTTCCATTGTTGTGTCATAATGGGCCTAATATGCTTCTTTTGCCTAAGCATGCTATATAATGTCTCATAGATCCCTCCAAGGCTAGGAGAGTCTATATTAGCATATTTTAGGACCTGCACAATGGGTAAGATGGAGGAGCAAACATTTTTACAAGCAAGTTACAAAAACTTAAGTATAAAATAAGATTAAGATTCTTGTGACAAAGAGTGAATGCTATTACAAAGAATGAAAATAATAGTGTTATGCGGAGTTTCTTGACAGGGGGACGGGGGGACATAGGGATGGGTTTCGAGGAGGGGGGGACCAAGGGCCTAAGTTTGGGGACAACAGGGGGACGACGACGGGGGGGCGACGGGGGGTGGCGGTGATATACATATAGGTACTTGAAAAAATAGTTATAAAAGATGTATAAGAATTACAATGTTGAATTTACAAATGAAACTTTGGAAAATTGAAATTACTAATTAAAATTTAAAATACTTAAATACTATAATACTATTAAATTATTAGTACTACTTAACAATTAAGTTATTAGCATTGAAGTTTGAACAACGAAAATGTCAAATTCGAATTTTATATTCAAGATTTCATAATGATGATTACAATGAGTACAATCATGTCAAAATAACAAAATGTAGTGAAGTGAGGCCTCTGATCATCCCCATACTCATCACTAGAACTGATGGAAGTGGACACATGCTCAAACTTCGCCAAAGTAATACCAACCGACCCCGCCTGTGTAATTGTAGCATCCTAATATGATGGTCCTGCCCTTGCTACCATCACCATCGCCCCCTTATAATAAGGAGATCAAACCACATGGAATGGAATGCCATTGGAAAAGAAGAATTTGCCAATGGCATCATCTGCATCATCCTTCATGTGCACATTGAATAATTCAGCTATTGGGTTAGGAGCATCAATTTTCAAGTTGTGTTTCCCCCTAGCCTTTGCTGCATGGGCCCTTGAAGTAGAAGATGGCATATGTGTAAATTGACTCTGCAAAGTAGAAGTAGAACTACATGGCTGGCCCTGGTTACCCCTTGGCCTATGAGACAAAGAAACAGATATAGGTGCAACTGTAGGTGCATTGTTTTCACCACCAACACCTCATAGCGGCATAGCCTACATATCTCATCCTTGAATTTCAGGTTAGTCGGTGATGCCAAAAAATCGCATATTTCCACACCTTTTCCTTGGATATGAAGGAGGTGGGTGTTAACTTTGGTAATGCTACCAAAAACTTCAAGGGCACAAAAGTGGCACTTCCACAACCTTGTGCCCCTAGATGTCCCAGATCTACTTGGTAATTTTGTTGCAAATTGTTTCAAGGGAGACTTAGGATCAAAGGGGCCCTTAGCAAAATCTGCCAGTATTGTGGAGGGACAATTCATATTTGCAAGTGCACTGGCCATGGAACTTGAGGTTTGGGTCACATGGTCACCCCTCTCTGCTTCTACATTTTCATCAGCCTCATGTGCATACTCAGATTCAATTTCACCGTGAGAGTGAATCTCAACCTCATCCTCACTCGTGCCATGAGAACTCATTTTGACAATGCAATAAACAATATAAAATTTATAAGTTTATAATTCTAAAATTAAAATTTAAAATTCAAACTATGCATGCAGCTGTGTAGCATAACACAAAGGATTAAGACACAAATTTTCTTTTTGCTTTTCTTACTCTAGATTGCACGAAGCACAAAAGTAGAGGATACACAAATAAAAATCTTTGTTCTTAATCTTTGCCAACCAAGGATTTCACTTTTGTTTTTCTTACTTTAGGTCGCATGAAGCGCAAAAGCAAAGGATACACAAAAGTTTCATCCTAGTTTGACAAAAGTTTAAATCTTGATGACAATATGAACAATGAACATTGAACAATTAGAATTTAATATGCTATTTGCTAATGCACTTGCAGCCATGTTTATGAAATTATGAATGAAATTATAATATGAAACTAGTTAAAAAAATAAAAGAAAATAAAAAAACTAGTCATGGAATCCTACCTTGTGCTTGAAAAATCCTCCCAACTTGGTGTAGAATCCCTCTTCTAAGCTTCTTCCTCTTCTTCTTGTTCCTCCTCAACTTTCTTGCACTTGCAACACTTCACTCACTTTTCCACTTCTTCACTCTCACTCTTTTGCTCCTCTTCGACTTTGGTGTTGGAATGAATTTGTGATGATTGCAAGGATTTGAGGGGGTCTTATACGGTTTGGGAGGGTTGGTGGGGCCCATTGGCCATTAGGGTTAGGGCTTGGGAGTCCAAACCAAAAAAAAATTATATGTTTTTTAAAAATTTTTGCACTTTTCCTCCTTGTCGGCTGCAGGGGACGCCTGAGCGTCCCTGGGATGATCAAAGGACTCTTGGGAGTCCCCTGGACGTCCCTGTACCTTGTCATCCTAGGCATTTTGGCCAGAGGTGGTGCAATGGTGGGGGGACGTCTCCCCCACATCTCGGGGATGTCCTTGCCCCAAAAACGTGGGGATTTGGTGGGGGGATGCGTCCTTGTGGTACACTAAAAAATAATTTACAAGTTAGAAACATTAACAAATTAACAATTTAATTAATAAAATTAGCAATTTCTTACCTCACTGTGGATTGCCAGTCATTGTCAAAGATCTTTTGTTTCAAACTTTTTCCTTCAATTGTGCCTGCCCCACTCTAAATTAACCATCATTAACTGTAGAGGCTCTTGTGTCATGTCCCCGAATTGGAGGTATCGTGGTTTAATTAAATTAATTGATTAAGTTGTCCGAATTAAAGATATTTCAAAAGGATAGCTTAATTGATTATTTTAATTAAATATTAGATTAATTATTTATAAAGTTATTCCAATAATTAATATCTTAAGGATGACTTTATATTTAATTAATTTAATAAAGTGATTAAATAAAATAATAAATCATAAAGTCACTTAAGTGAATAAAAGAATATTTTATTCTAGAAGCTTCTTGGAGGTGAATGAGAATTCTTTATAAGGAGCTAAATGCAAGCTATTTGGATCATGTCTTGGATTATTTCTATTTCTCATACTTGCGTGGTATACGCTGAGGTTTGCATTGCTCAAGGGTTTGAAGACTCTAGAGTACCAAGTTTGGTTGTGAAAGATCAACCCTAGTTGGAGATTGTGGAGGAATCCATCTAGGGTTTCTACAAGTGCTTAATCGGAGAGATTCGACAGCAGCTGATTTATTGTTGGATTTGAGGGAGATATTTCTGTTGGAGTTGTGGAGGAATCCATCCAGGGTTTCTATAGGTGCTTCAGTGGAGACATTTGACAGGTGCAATAGCTGTTGTATTATTGCCCTAGTTGAATTGGTGTGATAGCTGGTTTATTATCACATCTTCATCTTTGCAGCAGCTGAGGTATTGTTGCAATCATCACTTCACTTGAGGAAGATTATTTCTGATTTTATCGATTACTCCAAATTTTGTGGTCTCCGACTAAATTTGGAAATACAAGAGAAGTTTCAATATTGTGCTATGAGGAATATAAATCACAAATTTTTGAAATCATTTCCATCTTCAAAAGGATTCGACTTTATAGTCTAGAGGTTATTTTTCAAATATTTGAAGAAAAGAATCACAAGAGGACAAATTGTACTGTTGGCAGCATAAAGACAAAGGTGGCCAAATTGACCTGTTGGGAGCGGTTTGGTGTGCAACATACCAAAACTCAGATAAAGACAAACTTGCTCTTTGTCTTTGAATTCGATATTTGGAAGAATCACTCAGAAAAAGACAAAATCTGGGAGATTCGACATTCAACAATAAAGACAAAGGTTGAAGATCAAAGTGGTACAAAGAGAATAAGGCAATTCGAATAAGACAAGAACTGAGGACGTCTACAGAAAAAGCGAGTTTCTCATTTCAGGGAAAAATAATTATCGGGCTTTTGAAATAGGAGGATGAATACAATAATTGACGGCGCATAATATACAGGAAAGGACAAAATCGTGGTTGTCTCTCCTTAGCCACTAAAGCAACCTGTTCGATTGCTTATTCAATGCCACATAAAGACAAGCACAGGCATCATTACAGAAGCAAGTCAAGAGGAGGTGCGAATAATATTTGGAATGATTTGGAGTAAAGACAAAGCCAAGGCAAGCTCGCTTTGAAGACATAGATGCATTATTTGAGGAAGTCGATTAAGTATTTTGGAAGAGTTCGATAATACAAATTAGCTGACAGTGGGTTCTTCAGCATATTCTAGGCAGCCATCTTCTCCACACGAGTCTGCTACAGACAACTGTGTATTTCTTCTAAGTTCTTAATTACATTACAAATATTGTTTGTAGTTGCATTCTCACTGATGGTCTCAAGCTATATAGTTAATGTCATAATCAGCATCATCTTCATTGTAATATGAAAGTCAAGTTAGTTTGCACTGTCATTGGAACATCTTATAGATCGTCCTTTGTGAAGAAGATCATCATTGTAATAAGATTGTAACTCAAGGCTGCAATTCAATAAATACCGGCGTAGTTTGAAGATTGCGTATAAAGTGTTTGACAAATTGTCTATCGGCTGTAGTTATCAATTTCAGTCATCTTGCATTATTGAGAAGTCAAAAGGTTTCCTTACATTGCATTTCATAACTCAATTACATTTACAGTCATTAGTTGTAAGCTTGATGCATATGAAGTCATTAAATAAACTCAAATCTCAAGAAGTAATCAGATATCAGCCAAGGAGAGTCTACATAACAACTGTTTGACGAAATGTCCAAGAGCTAAAAACTGAAAATTTACATCTGAATCAGCAAGGGACATTACATCTTGCACCTCAAGCATCCTCTCTAACAAATTAAATTAGTGGGCATAACTATTATCCATGGGCTTGAGGAATTACTTCTTCAAAAAAGTATTGGATAAATCAATTGAGGTGTGATGGTTGTAAGTGAGCGTTTGTTTGTCTCTAACTTTTGCTACCATTGCCTTCACCCAATTTGTCTTTTCCTGGTGTCTTTCAATGCATGGACACAACACAAGATCCATAAATGTCTTGTAAGTGCCCTTCACCATCAAGCTTGCTAATTTACTCACATGGGCTGAATCGGTCACCACTTGTATAACATTAGAGGGCCCAACTTTTATGGTGTCCTTCAAAATATGAAATTGGAACTTTGCATTCTTTCTCTTCTTTGAACAATCAATAGCTCTAAGAAATAAGAGTTAGCTGAACATGTGACAATTATATTGATAAATGACTGATATTTTATATTGGTCTATCCATTCATAATGATAGAGCAATCATTCCTTATCCAAGTTTGCCTCATTTTCTTCATTACTACACCCACTTTAGAATATTGTCTATCATGGAGAGTGGTGGGTAGCTTATGTTCTCCAAGAGGAAAATGAGGGACCAATAGCAATTGTATATTTGAACATTTGTTTAAAATAGGGAGAATGTGGCACATGAAATGGTGTGGGCAAAGAAAAATTTAGTAATAGAAGACTCAACCGCTACTCGTGACTACATATTAAACATTCTTGCAACACTAAAAACCCTTTTTTCTCCTTGGTAGCTGAAGAACCCTCTCCCCTTTGACTCTCAACATTTATGGTTTGGTAGGCAATGCCATACTAGGCTGCATAATCTCTATTTTCATTCTCTCAATTCTTGCCTCACCCTCCATTTATGATCTAGTCACCTTGGTCTTCTCAGCCAGGCTTATTTTTCACAATCGCGTACCCCTTGTCCACTCATGCACAAAAGATGAGAATAAATCCTTGTGTAGCTGCCCTTATAGCCCTTGTTGCCCAAATGACATCACCATACTCTATCCCCAGTCATTTTTTTGTTTTGTTTTTGTCAATGGTTGTTGCAAATTGCAAAAGAGTTTTTTTTTGGATTATATGGGCTTTTTGCATTAGATTTGAGTGTTTCAAAAGGGCATTCAATAAAGCAAAAGAATTTGAGCAAATGAACAATGCATAGTAAACTTACCTTAAATGATGTAGATTCAATGTTCTCTTGCCTTATTCCCACTGCTTTTCTCTTTTCATCTCACAATTGTTCTCTTTCCCTATCTTCTCCACAATTTGGAAAATTGGCAAAATGATTTTTTTTCTTTTTAGTTCTTAGTGTGGCTCTTTTAGGTTTAGGGTTGCTATGAAGGGGTGTGGGGGTCCTTGTGCGCCGTCGATTCCTTTTTTTTTTTTTTAAATTGCTCTTTATACTGTTTGGGCCATAGGGGATAGCTCCCATGTCGTTTTCTACTCAATATTTAATGTTTTGGAAACATTTCCAAATTTTTCCAAAATCAAGTGTGATTCATTTCCATAGCCTTGAAATGTCCCCTATAGGGGATGGGTCACAATATGTAGGGGATGCATCCTTGGAGTACATATGTTCTTTAACTAGTGAACAAAATACTAAATACTCCATTTTATTTCACAAAAAAGGCTATCTAGCTACTTGTGAGAGTAATCATGTCTCAAGTAGTTGTAGTTTGGTTGCGTACCTTCCATTGAACATTCATTAGTGTATTAAGTCTATTCAAAGATGGCCATCATAGAGTCTCCATTTTGCCAAGCTCTCCTTGTCCACATGAATTTTGCACAAGACAACTTGGATAATATTTGCCTCCTCTCCAGTGCCAAACCATTTTAGATTAGGTATCAAGATACCAAGAAAGATATTTTTTTCTTTTGTTTTCCCTTCCCCGTGTTTGTGCATCTAACGATAGACACAAGGTTGCGCCCCTCTTGTTAGTGATCGATTTCATCTCTCAAATGTTGACTCTCATAAATTTTACCAAAGCTAACAAGAAACATGACAAGGGCCCAAAAATGATCATTAAGAATTGTTGTCTCACGTCAGGTGCAATGTTAGACAAGGCTTACTTTTGTGATGGCCCCATGTCACTCACAATGGTGATGTTTTGCTTGTTTCACCTTAAGAAGATGGTGAAGAAAAAATCTGAAAAATAAGAGACATAAATTGATATCAACATTGTCTTTGCGAGTTAATAGTAGGAGGCTTGCAATTGACATTATTTGCATGTAAGTTTGCAGATCTTTCTTTAATCTTCAATCTTTCTTTAATAGCCTTTCATAGCATTGTTTGGTCAATCTATAGGCATGCTAGGACCCAAATATTGACTTATATCATTTAGAAACCATTAAAATCTATAGTCTTGAAGTTGAAACTAGGTTTGCATCTAGAGCTTAGTTGTGGGACGTGTTGATGCGTGTTTTGTGACACACCAAACACCAGAATAAAAAGTGCCCAAAGACAGCTCTATCCTCTCTTGAAAAATTACCTCTTATGCTAAGATTGCTAGAAAGTTCATACGGTAATTCCAATGTTTCGTTTTGGGGGATGGACAAGCTCAATGGATGATGTGATATGCTGATTTCACAAAGGGACCTTGAATAATGAACTTACTCGAAGTAGGGATTTGGATTGATGTAACGTTGAATGCTCTTATATTTTTGGGATTTTCAGTTTGGAATAAAATAAAAGAAAAAGGGATGAGGGTTAAAGGAACTAGATTTATGCAAAACTACTCCTACGAACTTAAGAGACAAATGCTGGATAGTGAAATTTAAACCAATCTTTGCTTCGCCAAGCACAGTACTACAACTAGACAAAGACGGTGCAATCTTCAATGGGTTTACGAAAGATATCCTATTACACTATACCACCATCAATTCGACCAATGCATATAGGTAATAGAATTCAAGTCAAGCAGTTTCAATGTTCAGACTAACCTTACACATCAAATTGAAAATCATCCAATTGAAAAAGGTATGAACTAATCTCACTATCTCCAACACTATCAATCTTTCATTCATCTAAAAATACTTGAAAACAATTTAATCTATTGAAGAAATCATGAAACCATGCGGGCTCATAAAAATAACAAATGCTCAACTCTGAATCCACTTATTATTTGAATAGCAATAGTAGCAACAATTTCATAAGTCTCTCCCTGAATAAATGAAATGCGTGGGGTTTATATAGGCACCCCAATTACAAAGCAACGGCCAAGATTGATTTGAGATCAATGGCCAAGATCATTTCAATAAACCCTAACCCTAAAAGCATAACCAACTCAAAGGACACATGGCACAAGCAGAACAAGCCACTTGGAGTATGGAAAATGATGACACCTCGCGAATCATTCGAGCAAGTAGGAATCCAGAATGCAATTCCCTTTGGATCGCTCCCTAGCTGCAAATGCAAGAAATTTGGCTAACACAGAATCGAGTTCCTCCATTGAGATGCTCGGCACAGAATCCAGTTGCACTCCGATCACGTCCAAGGTTTCCAGGCATTGAGTGAAAGTACCTTCCCATCTATCTTCTTGTTTCTGAAAGTTATCCATAAAGGTCAAAAGGGAAGACATATCATCAAGCTGATTTTCCGTAACAATCTGCACTTCCTTGAAATAAATGTTCATCACACTTTTCTTCAATCCTTCTAAATCTAAACCATTTGCATCATGATGCTCCTGTCCTGTCAATCCTTCAAGAGAAGTGAGGATTTTGAACTGAATTCTCTCAACTGCACTCCGTATAGCAGCACATTCTTCCTTTATTCCATCATATGTCTTCCTTTTAGCCAATAAGGAATGATACCACCTGCTGAAATCATATGAGGCTCCTTCCTCGATAACACCCTCCTGGATTAATATTTGCAGGGAAACTTCCTTTAAAACCTTCAAACGAGGTATTACTTTGTCCTGTATGTACTGGAAATCTTCCCAATTGTCTTCAACTTGACTAACTTCAGTTATAAGCAAGGCAGATCTGTCATAAGTCTGAGCGCACTTCTCTAAGAATTGCTCCATCTGTTTTGAAATATTGATAACCCAACTCTTGGCTGCTTGACTCGTGATCCTCATAGCCTCAAGAACATCAACAGATTCCGGAGTAAGAGATGATGGTGGAACGAAAGCTTCACTTTCTTGGCGCAAAGGAGTAGTTAGCTGCTGAATGAACTCTATTAGCCTTAGATTTTCTAACTCTAGCCTTTCTTTCTTCTCCTCTGTTTTGTCGAACTTCTCCTTGATGGCTTTGGAAGTGTCCGCCAACTCATGGAAATCCTGATCTATCGTGGTTGGCCCAATGTCCAACGTTGTAACATCATAATCCATAGGAGTAATCTGATCTCTTGGCTTATCAATTTTCGGGACTGCCACCTTTAAGATTCTGGATCCTGCTCCATTCCTGGTAATCTGAGAATACTTCTTAGGCTTCTTTGGCGTTTTAGCTTTGCCAATCCTCTCTAGGAAGTCTTGCATGCTTTCAACTGGTTGAGCTTCATCCAGTGGTCTAGACATCTTCATCAAACTTTCGGTCAACCAAGCTGGGATAGTGGATAATTCCATCCCATCTTCTAATTGAACATCATCATTAATTCCTTTTAGAGCAGAAATTACCTCATCTCCTAGCTCTTCATTGTTCTCAAGGATCTCAGTATCTCCTGCGCCTTCAATCATCAAAGTATCACCTCCTTCCAAACTCTCAGTGAGGGCTTGACCTTGGAGAGAATCCAACTGTTCTAAGTCTTGGAACTTGACTTCTTGCTCATGACTTGGCTCGATTTCAGCAATGGACACCTTTTCAATTATTCCAACTGATAAAGTACTGGAAGATGATGGATTTTCAGTCACTTTCTGCTTCTTACTCTCCAATTCTCCGTCAGTTGATTCCTTTTCCTCTGTGTGAAGGTTTTCACTCACCACCTTCCTCTTGCTAGGATATGAAAGTTCATCAAGACTTTCGCCAATTGCTTCACCTTGACTTTCCTTATTGCTCAATGTGGCGTAGGTAAGAGAAATTCCTTCTTTCCTCAACCTGCTGATCTGACTGTCAACCCATTCCCTTGAGTATGCTAAAATATCCTTCATCAATATGTTCAAATTGGTCAACTCAGGTTGTGTCCAGTTAGGCAACAAGATAGGCTTATCTTTTTCTTGTTCAAATTGAGGATGAATGTAGTCCCCGTTGTCTTTTACTTGGTCAGGTATAGGGAACAAGTCACACCTTTTTACAAGTTCAATTGGAATTCTGGACCAAGTCTTCTTCCTGACTCCATATTCGTCCACCAAGTTAGACCAATAGTCTTCAATCTGCATAACATGAAGGGATTTCTTCCCGTGAACTCTCAGGTATGGATCATAATCGGACCTTGGATTATAAGTGCTGAACTTATAAAATTGCAATTCTACCCTTGCTGTCTTGGCTGATTGTAATGAGGGGCAGACTTCTAGCATTTTTCCAATTGCAACCGGAAAATCAACTCCTTGTTTGTTCTTTCTCGCCTGAATAGAGTCTACACATGCCAGTTGCCTTGCAACTTCAAGCATAACAATCTTGTCTGTTGGATACCGAGGGAGTCTATGCGGAGCATCCGAGAATCCATGAACTCTTATATATGTGAAGGTCGGAAACTGGATAAACCAAGATCCGAACTTGTCAAGCATCACCATAGCTTCTTTAGATAGCCTCCTTTGAACTGTTCCTTGAAGCACTCGCGTGATATACATAAGGAAGGCGTCATTAGTTATCTTAAAATTGTCCCTGTAATGTAACTGGAGCTTGGGTAACAGTCATATGCTTTGAGTTGATCTTTCCGAAGTCCAACTTCCCCTTTGCAAATCAGTCCTCTATATTTGGTGAACCGTGCCAAGATATAAACCACGTAGGAACTCATGTAGAAGGTTTTGGTCTTCTCTAGGTTTCTCAACTGGAAATCGATATTATCACTTATTAACTTCGCCCAATTTATTGCTTCCATTCCCAATACGATCTCCTCCATGTATGAAAACATCCATACTTCGAAGAAGGCTCCTTGAGAAGTTCCCATAATCCTGTTCAGCATATGAATCATATCACTGTATTCTATTTTAAAATCCGTGCAAATTAATCTCTTTGGCAACTTGGAGCGGTGTCTTTTGGGTTCCTTGATCCAGTTAGAATTGACTATGTCCATACAGGATTCCTTGGCTTGATCAAACATGGCCTGTGATTCCTGTTGAGTCCTGTTCAACATTTTTCGACGATGGGGAATACCAAATACTTCCCTGACTGAATCCTCTGTGAAATACGCCAAGGTGATCCCATTAGGTGTTTTAATGGATCTTGTTTGAGGATTGTACCTTCTGGCACACTCGACCATTAGCTCACTGCACTGAACTGCAGGTGGAAATCCTGCTGCTTGATGAAGTCCAGACTTAACAATATTTGTGGCAATAGGCGTAGGCATTTCGTTCTGAGTGCCAAACATCCTTCTCTTGTGTTGAATTGCATTAAACTGCTCAAAGTTGGTATCTGCTACCTTCTTCCACTTCGAGGATAACTGGGATTCTGGATAAAATTCTTTGAGGACTTCCTTTACTTGAGCTTTCCTGACTCCACCTCCCACGTTCTTTGGAGAAGACATTGTGCCTGTACGAAGCTCGAAGTTAGAGTATTTTAACAAATTTATAAAAAGGCGATTTCTTGGCTGGAGAAATTTAAAATTAATTAAAAAAAATCCAGAACTTGATTAAAAGGCTGTTAAAGAATAAACTCTCAATGAAATTTGATCCGCCTTTATTGTTTTTAAAGAGCATTCATGGAATTTTAAATAATCTTTTGGATTTTTAAAGACTTATACTGAAGTTTTCTCAAATCCACAATAAAAAAAAAATCCTTCTTCCTTCCAAAATCGCCAATAATAACCTTGCAGTTGTTTAAGAAATCCAGAAATGGAAGAGGAAAATCGAACACTTATGTTCTGGAATAAAAAAAAATCTCCTTGCAGCTGAAAAAAGACGTCTTTCTCTTGAGAGGAGGTTTTGCCTGTGAAAAACTCGACTTTGCAAATAATAAAAATAAGCTCACAAGATCATCTTTTATAATAAAACCTTTCCAAATTGATTTAGGTCGACTTCTTTCTTTCATTGGGTGCTTTTGCTTTAAAACGAAAAAAGCAATCTTATCCTGATCTTTGACTTTTCAAACAAGGCATCCCTTTCTCATTAATTGATAACTTTCAAATGAAATTTAAGTTATCTAAAATTTCTTGCCTTTTGGTAAAATTCGACCCTCAAGTGGACTTTTTACTTTTTCAGCTAGAATTTCACTTACCAAAGTGATTTTGGCTTAGAAAATTTTCAATTTTCACTTTGAAGAATTTGACTTTCAACTGGAACTTTCTACTTCCCAACGGGAATTTCACTTTGACTTGGAGTTCCTAAAGTCCAATTCAATATTTCACTTTCCTTAGTCAATTTTCATCTTTGTCCAACTGGAATTTCAATCTTTCCAACTGGAATTCCTTGTAGAAGGCAGATTTTGTCTTGATCTTTCAAATTTCAATTGGATTTCTTTTCGAGATTTCAGATTTCCCAACTGGACATTTTGAAGATTCATCTGGATTTTCCCAATGGCGTACTTATCTAGCCTTAGGTGAATTTTATTGCAATTTGCTTGCTTTTTACTTGATTATTAAATGATTTTCTCATGAAGGTGCGATTTTCTCTAGTTGATTTTTACCCTTTGCATGCGCTTTTCTCATGATTTTTCATGATTTTTCAAGATATTTGCTTGATTTTTGCTTGCTTTTTAGTTCCAAAAGTGGAAAATTTTGACCCCACTGCCACTGACACATAGCACTTTCTAAAAATAGAAACTTACTAAAAATAGAAAAAAGAAAAAAGCAAGTTTCTAAAAATAGTAAATTCCAGATTGGTCCAGAAATGCCAAAAATGAAAAAAGCAAAAAGCAAAAAAGTAGAATCCCTAAAAAATAGGAAGTGTTAGAATTGAGCGAAAGCACAGGTGATCCTCATCTACAGGGTCTTCTAAGCACTTCTATGACATTTACGTTCAGTTTCAGGCTCAAACTCCCAACTTGGCTCGGATGATTACTCCAGACTTTGACATGGAATTCCTAGACATCAAAGACTATGAAATTGCTACTCAAAGCTAAACCCTAAGGGCAAACCAACGAGGGTCCCCATTTGCAATGGGGAAATGTGTGAAAAAGGTCACAACATCTGGTGACTCCATGTGAGGAATGTTTCAGAACATTCCTAAGATAAAGACCCATTTTGAATTCAGAATCTCCGATTTAAATCATACTAACTCATCCTTAGGTTAAAATTGGTACTCAGAAAGGATAGGAATTCTAAATTGGATTGAGACACTTTTTCTCCTAATCACAAGTGAGTGCAAATGCATTCATTTCCATCTCGTAAGACCAATATGACTCTTTGGTTCCATCATGGTTGTTTGTGTATTTTGTCTCAACTCCAAAAGCATCCTTTGATAGAGCGTGGCTGCCAGTGAGCATCTATAGCCTCAGCGAGGTTATCTTCTATAATCTCACAGAGATTGCTCTACTTCCGGTGATTTATCATTGTTTTGATTCTTTTGTACAATTGTAGAGATGTCCGCACACTCAAAAGCCAAGTGTTTTATTCTTTTATTTTGGTTCTCTTTTTCTCTTTTTTGATTTTCTTGATATTTTGCATATTTCCACATTTTGGCCTATAAGCATCGAAGCTCACTTGGGTTTGAGCATTATAGTGGCGCTGAAGTGAGACTTTTGATTATTCTTAGTTTAGCCAATGACTTCGCCTAGGAGACCGTAATGACTCAAAGATTTCATTAAGTGTGTAAAATATGATGATTGTAAGATTCAGTGTCAAAACACAATAGAGAATTCCCATCTAGCCAAGTACAAGTCCTAACCTAGAATTAAACTAGAGGATTCAATCTCGGATTCTGGGATCCTTAACAAATATTTATCAAAGGAATGATCTGTTCATTACTTTGTGGAATAAGACCAGTGTGTGCTTAAATCTTCACCACCCTTTTTGCAGATGTGGATCCTCATTTATTCAAAACTAAACCCACAACAACAAACGAAAGCAAACAAAGCAACCTAATCTAAGAAAACAGGAACAACTAAACTAATGCACACCAAAGCGAGGGAAACTAAACTAAAACAAAACCCAACCAGAAAGAAAGCTAGACTAAATATGTACAAAGGCAAGACTCGCATAGAGTCTAAGACTGGAAATAGTGTTTGAGGAATCGCCCATTGACGGGCAATGGAACATCCTCTCCAGTTAATGTCTTCAGTCTAAATGCATTGTCTCCGAGAATCTCTGAAATCTGGTAGGGACCCATCCATAGATTGTCAAACTTTTCGTGGTCTCCTTTCCGCTCATGTGCTTTGTCCCAACAAAGGACTAAGTCAGAAATTCTAAATGCTTTTATTCCAGTTCTTCGGTCAAACCATCTTTTCACAATACCTTGATGTTTTGAAAAATTCTCCAGTGCCTGATCTCTTTTCTCTTCCAATAGTAACAACTGGGACAATCTGGTTTTGACTCTATCTTCTTGGTCCAGGCACTCTTGCATGAACTGTAACGTAGGAATCCTCAGCTGTATCGGAAATATGGGATCTTGTCCGTAAACCAAATGATATGGCGATGTACCCAAAGAACCTTTTATTCTCACTCTATCCGCCCAGAGGGCGAATCTCAACTGCGTATGCCAATCTCTCGGGTTTTTGTCCAACAACTTCTTTATGACATTCAACAAATTCTTATTAGTAGATTCGGCCAATCCATTTCCTTGGGGATAATAATTCGAAGAAAACTTTAAATTCACCCCATATTCAAAAGCTCAGTTAGAAAATTTCAGAGAAGAAAATGCAGAACCATTATCACAAACTAAAGCATAAGGACAGCCAAACCTGGTGATAATGTTTTCTTCTAAGAACTTAATTACTGTGTCTGTCGTACATAATTTCAGTGCTTGAGCTTCTGACCATTTGGTGCAATAGTCAGTCGCGGTTAGAATATACCTATGTTGCGCAGATGAAGGTGGATTGATCGTACCAATGAAGTCTAGCCCCCACTTCGCAAAGGGTCGCACCTCGATCACTGGTTGGAGCGGCATAGCGGGGTTCTTCTCTCGTGCGGCAGTTATTTGGCATGTGTGGCAGGTTTTTACATGATCGTATACATCTTTGAAAACTGTTAGCCAATAATAGCCTGCCATTAGAACCTGGTGTGCTGTTGCTAGTGCTCCTCCATGGCCCGTTCCAAATCTGGTATGAAAGTGTTCTATTGTCTGCCTGGCTTCTTCTTTTCCCAAACATCTTAGGAAAATTCCTTCATGATTTCTTCTATACAACACTGCCCCCTGCAGCATATATCTTTGACTCTTCATTCTTAGGGCTCTCTTCTGTACTGGATTGAGATGGTTGGGGCATTTGTGATTAAGCAAAAAATATGTGATATCATCGTACCATTCATCTTGGGATACTTCCTGTAATTCGTACACCTGCTGTACTAGTTCTGGTCCTGTGGCAATTGTTTGTATTAGAGCTTGGTCGCGGACAATCTTCATGGGCTGAATTTCAACGTCATACTCTTGGATAATTGTAACCCATTTGCCTCTTCTCTCTCCTAATTCATTTTGCATGAGAAGGGTTTTGACAGTCACATCAGGAACTATGGCAAAGACTTCTTAAAATGTAATGTCGAAATTTCTTTATCGCTCTGACCAAAGCATACGCTTGTTTTTCAACGTTCGGGTACCTCAACTCTGCATCCTTAAAAGGTGCACTCATAAAAGCAATAGGATGTTCATCCTTCTCAACTGTCTTCTGTGTTAACATGGCGGCACTTGTGTGTTATGAGCGGCACTTGTGTGTTATGAGGCAAAAGAGTAAAGATAAAAAGGTTTTGTATAATCGGGACTAACCAAGACAAGAGCATCAACTATGGCCTGCTTGATTTCTTCAAAGGCTTTTTGCGTTTGCTCCGTCCATTCTATCTTCGCATCCTTCTTGAGCATTTCATTCAAGGGTCTAACTATCTCAACAAATCCTGTGATAAACTTTCTCACAAAGTTAATCTTTCCGAAGAAAGATTTTAATTCTTTCTGGCTTGTCGGCAGACCAATCCTTGAAATAGCCTCTACTCGGTCAGGATCAATAAGAATACCCTTCTCTGTTATCACATGACCTAGCAATTTTCCCTCCGTTACCCCGAATATGCATTTTTTCGGGTTCAAGGATATTTCGTATCTTCTGCATCTCTCGAATATCCTTATCAAGTCTTTGACGTGATTTTCTCTTTCCTTTGAAAACACAGTAAGGTCATCCATGTAGACAATGATACATCTCCCTATGAGGTCCTTGAAAGCAATATCCATAGCTCTTTGAAAGGTGGCTCCGGCATTGATTAGACCGAACGGCATCCTCTTGTAAGCAAATGTACCCCATTTTGTTGTAAACGCCGTCTTAAGCCTGTCTTTAGGTTCTACGAGGACTTGGTTGTAGCCAGAATATCCATCCAGGAATGACATCATCTGGGATCCGTTTACAACTTGAATGACTTCATCTAATGAGGGCAATGGATAATTATCCTTTTCCGAGGCCTTGTTAAGATTCCGGAAGTCTACACACAGTCTTATCTCTCCATTCTTCTTGCGGACGGGCACCAAATTGGCGACCCACGTTGAGTGTCGTACTGGAAAGATAATGCCTGCTGAAAGTAGCTTCTTAACTTCTTGAAGAATAAGGGGTTCTAGTAGAGGATTCACAGGCCTTTGGCGTTGCCTGAATGGTTTACTGCCTGCTCTGAGGGGAATAGTATGTGTAATAATTGAAGTGTCGTATGTTTTCAGGCCCTCATAGTTCCAGGCAATAATGTCTTTAAATTCTTTTAAACTTTTGATTATCTGCTCTTTCTCTTCACTCGTGCATACCTTGCCAATAAGAACATTTCTCATTTCTTCCTGTGTTCCGAGGTTGACCGCTTCATGTTGGCCTTCTTCATTTCTTTGCTGCTTTATGGCATTGATCTGATCTTGGTCAAAGATTCTCTCGAGCTGGATCATTCCTCTGGGAATGATGTTAGTTTTTAGGTTCATAATACCATCTGCATCAAATTCAGTTTCCCCTTGATCTTCTTCTTCGTCAATGACTTGAGTGAGGAAAATATCCGAATTAGTCAGGAAGTCCAGGATGTGTTTATCGTCATCGAACTGTTGGAAGTTTGTAATGTTGTCTGGGATTGATGGAGTCGAGGTGATTTCTACTATAAATTTCTTGACGGCATCCATCTCGAGCGGTTCCAGTGAACTTGTTGATTGGGCTAAGGAATTTGCCACTTTATTTTGAGAACGATATACTGATTTGATATTAAAAGCATCAAAGCTTTCAATGAGATCCCATACTCGGTTTCTATATCCTCGCAATCTTTTATCATGGCAAGCGTATTTCGTTCTTACTTGCCTTACCACCACTTCTGAGTCGCCATAAACATGCAAGATTTTAGCCTTCTTCTGGATTGCGTGGAGCAATCCGTGGACTAGGGACTCATATTCCGCCACATTGTCGGTGCAGGGAAACTGTAATCTCAGGGCTGATAAGTAAGTTTCACCTAATGGGTTAATCAGCTCATAACCAGCTCCATTGCCCTTCTTGGATTTTGAACCATCGAATCTCAAGGTCCAAACTTGCTCTTGATCTGGTAATCGTATGGGACTAGGCGTTTCTTTGTTCTGAATTTCTTCAACTGAATAGTCTATTTGAACTTCGTTCACTTCTTGAGTGATTTCTGCCTCTGGTGAGAGTTCTCTGTCAGAGTCATTGTTTTCATCATGTATTGTCAGCTTGAAGTATTCGTCTCCAGGAACTTGGGGAAGTCTTTTGTATACTTGGTCCAATGCCATCTTACACATCGCACAGGTAAACTCTGAATGAAAAGCATTGTGGATCCGACACCAATTGGGCAGCAATAAGTCTTGTACGAAAGCATGATTCCCCAGTTCTTTCTCTTGTCTCGCGCTCTTGAGCACAAATCTTCTGAAATTTTCAAACATGCTTTCACCTTCATCTGGTGAAAGTTCTTCATCACTTTCCATAAGAACTTCTGAATTTTTTGGTGTATCTTCTTGATTGCTTGAACAGTGTAACATCAGGACTTCCGATGCTTTTGGTCTATACTAACCGAGATCTGTTTCACAAAACAAAATTTCATTACTTTCCCCGTACTCGGTAATTATCATCTTAAGTCTTGGTGTACTTTCAATCTTGATTTGATTTGGAATACCCTTCCACGGTAACCACATGTGTGAAAAATCCGTGGCGAAGTAACCATTTAACCTTCGGGTCCAGTCTCTTCCTAGAACCATTCCATATCCTCCTGGGATATCGACCATTGAAATATCAATGAAATGTTGAATCCTCAGATCGGTTGATATTTGCATATGAATATTGTTCAACTCCCCTACAACTGGAACCTCAGTCTTGTCCAACTATGTCACTTTCTTGTTCGTCTTCGTTGGTGTTAGTCCCAATCTTTGATAGACATTTAAAGGCATCACATTACTAGATGCTCCTGAATCAATCAGGCAATTATGTAGGAGTTTATTGAAAATTCTAAGCGAGACGAGGAAGGGAGCTGGTTCATCTTTCCCTTGATAAGATATAACAGGATTTCCTCTCTGCATACCGGCTTCCGTCTCTTTTGTTTTGACTTTATTATTCCTCTCAATCCGTGAAACTTCTGCTTCTTTAATTGAATTTTCTCTCTTGTTTTCCTTTGAATTTTGACGCGCCTACTCAGTTTTCACTGTTTCACGTCCTAGCATTTCTATTCCTTCTTTCACTTCATACATGCCCCGAGTTACTTTGGAACTCTGAGATCCATAGGAAACATTTGCATTCTGTGGTTCTTGAAAAAATTGTAATTGTTCATCTTGAACCATATTGACATTGCCTGTAGGATTTGCAGTCTTTTGAACTATGTTAGCTGGATCCTGCGTGGGATCTTCCAGGCTGTCAAGAAACGTGTTCCTTATCTCTGGTACTTTCATTAGCTCAAACAATGACACGTTCACTTTGATTTTCTTCACTTCTTCAATCACGTACTGGCTTAATCTGTTCAATTCATCTTTGGGAGGAGTGCTACTAGTAGAACTGCTAGCATTATTTCCTTGCCTGTATTGTGGTGCGTCTTTTGGAAGAGAAGGGTTGTTACTAGCATTCGGGTGCGGTGGAGTTTGAAAATTGTGTGGGGGAACTGATGTGGTTAAGGGCTCTTGATTCTTTCTATAATAAACCTTTGGTTGCCCGTTCCCTGTCTGTTGAAACGTCTGAACTTCTTTGATGCCTTCGACCAATACACTGTTGTTCAGAGGTGGGAAATAGTAATTCGTTGTATCTTCTATTGATCCATCAGCAATTGTGTGTGAATACATAGGAGGTGGCGCCTCCACCAGCTCATTGGCTGACGCTGGTGGGAATCTTCCAAACTGGTCAGGTGCTTGATATTGTTCAAACTGTGGTGGAAATGTGAAGTCGTCCAAAACTAAAGCTTGATCATACTTCACCACAGGGACTATAGCAATAGATGGGTCATCTGGTATTTCCCTTTGTATTTCCCTCTGGAAAATGTCGGCTGCGAGCTGAAATTCTCTGCACTGTGTCTCAGAATGCTGATTGGTGTTGTGTAACCGACACCATCCTGACAAGGCTGACTCGGTGAGGAGTATACTTTTTGTTGGTCGATTTTCTCGAGTTGCAGGATTATCTAGGGGTGATGTTACGTTTCCATTATTCGGTCCTGTATTCCATGTCCTCTTCTGATATCCTTGGTTATTGTTGCGGTAGCCTTGAGCATTATTTGATTGACCTTGGTAATTTTGATAATTACCTTGGTATCCTTGAGAATTCCTTTGCATGTTATGGAGTTGATTGTTTTGATTTCTCAAGTGAGTTACCTCAGTAGACAATTTCTTCACTTGTTCAACCAACTCTTTCATTTCTTCTTTTTCTTCTTGTGTCTTGGTGGACGTTGTTGTATTCGGTAGATACACAGGCTGTGAAGGTTGTGCTTGAGAAATAGGACCTCCTGGGTGAATTACCAATTGATTGTTGGGTGGCAAAATGGGATTCATTACTGGCGTGTGATGTGCCAATGCCTGGTTGATCCCTGCTATCTGATTTGGCATAGCAACATACCCCAAATGGTTAAGTGGTCCGGCAACATTCATGCCTAAATCAGAGTTAACTTTAATTGCTTCAGCATATGCTCCTTTGAGGTCAGGCGGAACTGGGTTGGCTCTTCTTACAAACATGGAAGTGAGGCTATCCAAAGCCGCATAATATACTGGTAATGCTGCTGCATTATTCAATTCATAAGGATCACGTAACCTTGTATACGCCTTATGAAATCTGTTGTTGAAGGTGCTGATTGGTTCATGTTCTGATCTTTTCACTTCAACAAACTGTCGGTAGAGTTCAGCGGGTGTGGTTGGCAATCGGAATTTTGCCAAGAAGGCATCTTTTAAATTTTGCCAAGTTCGGATTGAATTTACTGGTAAGTTGACGTACCAATAATATGCTTCCTCTCCTAAAGAGCATGGGAATAATCGGCATGCTACATCTTCATGTTGAATATCTCGGTTCTGGAGAGTATCTTCAAAAATCTTGATATGTTCATCAGCTGTCCGGTTGACATCACCAACTTGGAATTTGGAGCAAAAATGCTCCGGATTCTTGGGCATCTCATGATAATCAGCAAATTTAGTAAGAGGCGATGCGTTAGCTAGACGCCAAGCCATTGGAATGTTCGGCTGATTTATCTGAACTGATTGAATGGGTTGTACAAATACTGGAACTTGAGTAGAGCTTGATATTGGAATCTGCGGTGGCGGTGTCTGGAATAGACTGGGAGAAACTTCTCCACTTGGTGCTTCTCTTCTTGGTGATAGTATCTCTTCACTAGGGCCCACCGTGCTAGATGTTTCACCTTGGGATATTTCTGTCTTCTTTCTCTGTTTGTTTCTATAGGGTGACAACTCCACAAATTCCTTGAAAGAATTTGGTGTAGATCTAGTAACTCTTCGAAATCGATCCGTTGAGAAGGAACCAATTCAATCCAGTGTGCCTTCGTCAATCTTGTTGAGGACGTGTAGGGGCCACTTCACGAGCTGGCTGGTTTACTTGTTGACGAACTTGTTGATTCTGCTGTCGCTGGAGAGCTTCAAATCTTTCTACAAGGAGATCTCTCTGAACGTTGAACTCAATACGCCTAGCTCTCTCTTCTTCTTGTTCAAGAATAAAACGCATTCGGAGCCAATCAGGGGCGTTTCTCTTTACTTGCCAAGCAAGGCTAAACAATTCGGTGATAATGTCTTCCTGTTCGTCGTGAAAACCCAAGTTTGGTTGTAATACCGGTTGCGGATCTTGATTTGGATTAGGAACATTGGCCGGAAGCACCATTCTTCATGGTATTGGAAGAACTTGGATTTATTGAAGATGAACTGGTGGCAAATGATCGTTCTATCTCGTCAAAAGTCTGTTTCAAACGGTCAATTTTCTGTCTTATTAAATCTCTTTGAATTGCTTCTTCAAAACGTTTTCCCTTTTCTTCCTCCCTAGCGAGAACACGGCTTGTCTGACTAAACTAAACACGATCGGTCTGTGTTTTCCACGCTAGTGAGTACAATTGATCAATGATATCGGTAGGTGGTTGATTTGGTTGCTCAACAGGTATGTTAAAAGGAAATTCATGCGGCAACACCATACTGCATTTTGTTCACCTGTAATTCCACTACTCAGTTGTTGGAATTAGGCCCTCCTTCTAGCGCCAATTTTAGTGTTGATGCGCGTGGAAGAGGGTAAAAGAATCTCCACAAATAATAAAATTTTGAAAGGACTGGAGTTCAACTACTCAATTTTTCCCATTCAGGCCCTCCTTCTAGCACCAATTTTAGTGTTGATGCATGTTTTGTGACACACCCAACACTTTTAGAATAAAAAAGAATGCCCAAAGGCAGCTCTATCCTCTCTTGAAAAATTACCTCTTATGCTAAGATTGCCAGAAAGATCATACAGTAATTCCAATGTTCCGGTTTGGGGGATGGACAAGCTCAATGGATGATGTGATATGCTGGTTTCACAAAGGGACCTTGAATAATGAACTTACTCGAAGTAGTGGTTTAGATTGATGTAACGTTAAATGCTCTTATATTTTTGGGATTTTCGGTTTAGAATAAAATGAAAAGGGATGAGGGTAAAGGAACTAGATTTATGCAAAAATCTTCCTACGAACTCAAGAGACAAATGCTGGATAATGAAATTTAAACCAATCTTTGCTTCGCCAAGCACAGCACTACAACTAGACAAAGACGGTGCAATCTTCAACGGGTTTACGAAAGATATCCTATTACACTATATCACCATCAATTCGACCAATGCATATAGGCAATAGAATTCAAGTTAAGCAGTTTTAATGTTCAAACTAACCTTGCACATCAAATTGAAAAAGGTATGAACTAATTCCACTATTTCCAACACTATCAATCTTTCATTCATCTAAAATACTTGAAAACAAATTTACTCTATTTGAAGAAATCATGAAACCATGCGGGCTCATAAAAATAACAAATGCTCAGCTCTGAATCCACTTATTATTTAAACAGCAATAGTTGCAACAATTTCATAAGTCTCTCCCTGAATAAATGAAATGCGTGGGGTTTATATAGGCACCCCAATTACAAAGCAACGGCCAAGATTAAATTTGAGATCAATGGCCAAGATTAATTCAATAAACCCTAACCCTAAAAAGCATAACCAACTCAAAGGACACATGGCACAAGCAGAACAAGCCACTTGGAGTATGGAAAATGATGACACCTCGCGAATCATTCGAGCAAGTGGGAATCCAGAATGCAATTCCCTTTGGATCGCTCCCTAGCTGCAAATGCAAGAAATTTAGCTAACACAGAATCGAGTTCCTCCATTGAGATACTTGGCACAGAATCCAGTTGCACTCCGATCACGTACAAGGTTTCCAGGCATTGAGTGAAAGTACTTTCCCATCTATCTTCTTGCTTCTGAAAATTATCCATAAAGGTCAAAAGGGAAGACATATCATCAAGCTGATTCTCTGTAATAACCTGCACTTCCTTGAAGTAAATGTTCATCACATTTTTCTTCAGTCCTTCTAAATCTAAACCATTTGCATCATGATGCTCCTGTCCTATTAATCCTTCAAGAGAAGTGAGGATTTTGAACTGAATTTTCTCAACTGCACTCCGTAGAACAGCACATTCTTCCTTTATTCCATCATATGTCTTCCTTTTAGCCAATAAGGAATGATACCACCTGCTGAAATCATATGAGGCTCCTTCCTCGATAACACCTTCCTGGATCAATATTTGCAAGGAAACTTCCTTTAGAACCCTTAAACGAGGTATCACTTTGTCCTGTACGTACTGGAAATCTTCCCAATTGTCCTCAACTTGACTAACTTCAGTTATAAGCAAGGCAGATCTGTCATAAGTCTAAGCGCACTTCCCTAAGAATTGCTCCATTTGTTTTGAAATATTGATAACCCAACTCTTGGTTGCTTGACTCGTGATCCTCATAGCTTCAAGAACATCAACGGATTCCGGAGTAAGAGATGACGGTGGAATAAAGGCTGCATTTTCTTGGCGCAAAGGGGCTGTTAGCTGCTGAATGAACTCCATTAGCCTTAGATTTTCCAACTCTAACCATTCTTTCTTCTCCTCTGTTTTGTCGAACTTCTCCTTGATGGCTTTGGAAGTGTCTGCTAACTCATGGAAATCCTGATCTATCGTGGTTGGCCCAATGTCCAATGTTGTAACCTCATAATCCATAGGAGTAATCTGATCTTTTGGCTTATCAATTTTCAGGACTGCCACCTGTAAGATCCTGGATCCTGCATCATTCCTGGTAATCTGAGAATACTTCTTAGGCTTCTTTGGCATTTTAGCTTTACCAATTCTCTCTAGGAAGTCTTGTATGCTCTCAACTGGTTGAACTTCATCCAGTGGTCTGGACTTCTTCATCAAACTTTCGGTCAACCAATCTGGGATAGTGGATAATTCCATCCCATCTTCTAACTGAACATCATCATTAATTCCTTTTAGAGCAGAAATTATCTCATCTCCTAGCTCTTCATTGTTCTCAAGGATCTCAGTATCTCCTGCGCCTTCAATCATCAACGTATCATCCCTTTCCAAACTCTCAGTGAGGGCTTGATCTTGGAGAGAATCCAACTGTTCCAACTCTTGAAATTCGACTTCTTGCTCATGACTTGGCTCGATATCAACGATGGACCCCTTTTCAATCACTCCAATTGATAAAGTACTGGAAGACGATGGATTTTCAGTCACTTTCTGCTTCTTACTCTCCAATTCTTCATTAGCTGATTCTTTTCCCTCCATGTGAAGGTTTTCACTCACCACCTTCCTCTTGCTAGGATATGAAAGTTCATCAAGACTTTCGCCAATTGCTTCCTCCTGGCTTTCCTTGTTGCTCAAGGTGGCATAAGTAAGAGAAATTCCTTCTTTCCTCAACCTGCTGATCTGACCATCTACCCATTCCCTTGAGTATGCTAAAATATCCTTCATCAATGTGTTCAAATCGGTCAACTCAGGTTGTGTCCAGTTAGGCAACAAGATATGCTTATCTTTCTCTTGTTCAAATTGAGGATGAATGTAATCCCCGTTGTCTTTTACTTGATCAGGTATAGGGAACAAGTCACACCTTTTAACAAGTTCAATTGGAATTCTGGACCAAGTCTTCTTCTTGACTCCATACTCGTCTACCAAGTTAGACCAATAATCTTCGATCTGCATAACATGAAGGGATTTCTTCCCGTGAACTCTCAGGTATGGATCATAATCGGACCTTGGATTATAAGTGTTGAACTTATAAAATTGCAACTCTACCCTTGCTGTCTTGGCTGATTGTAATGAGGGGCAGACTTCTAACATTTTTCCAATTGCAATCGGAAAATCAACTCCTTGTTTGTTCTTTCTCGCCTGAATAGAGTCTACACATGCCAGTTGCCTTGCAACTTCAAGCATAACAATCTTGTCAGTGGGATACCGAGGGAGTCTATGCGGAGCATCTGAGAATCCATGAATTCTTATATAAGTGAAGGTCGGAAACTGGATAAACCAAGATCCGAACTTGTCAAGCATCACCATAGCTTCTTTAGATAGCCTCCTTTGCACTGTTCCTTGAAGCACTCGTGTGATATACATAAGGAAGGCGTCATTAGTTATCTTGAAATTGTCCTTGTAATGTAGCTGGAGCTGCGGGTAACAATCATATGCTTTGAGCTGATCCTTTCGAATTCCAACTTCCCCTTTGCAAATCAGTCCTCTGCACTTAGTGAACCGTGCCAAGATATAAACCACATAAGAACTCATATAAAAGGTTTTAGTCTTCTCTAGGTTTCTCAATTGGAAATCGATATTATCACTTATTAACTTTGCCCAATTTATTGCTTCCATTCCCAATACGATCTCCTCCACGTATGAAAACATCCATACTTCGAAGAAAGCTCCTTGAGAAGTTCCCATAATCCTGTTCAGCATATGAATCATATCACTGTATTTTGTTTTAAAATCCGTGCAAATTAATCTCTTTGGCAACTTGGAGCGGTGTCTTTTGGGTTCCTTGATCCAGTTAGAATTGACTATGTCCATACAGGATTCCTTGGCTTGATCGAACATGGCCTGTGATTGCTGTTGAGTCCTGTTCAACATTTTTCGACAATGGGGAATACCAAATACTTCCCTGACTGAATCCTCTGTAAAGTACGCTAAGGTGATCCCATTGGGTGTTTTAATGGATCTTGTCTGCGGATGGTACCTTCTAGCACACTCAACCATTAACTCACTGCACTGAACTACAGGTGGAAATCCTGCTGCTTGATGAAGTCCAGACTTAACAATATTTGTGGCAATAGGTGTGGGCATTTCGTTCTGAGTGCCAAACATCCTCCTCTTGTGTTGAATCGCATTAAACTGTTCAAAGTTGGTATCTGCTACTTTCTTCCACTTCGAGGATAACTGGGATTCTGGATAAAATTCTTTGAGGACTTCCTTGACTTGAGCTTTCCTGACTCCACCTCCCACGTTCTTTGGAGAAGACATTGTGCCTGCAAGGAGCTCGAAGTTAGAATATTTTAACAAATTTGTAAAAAAAGGTGATTTCTTGGCTGGAGAAATTTTAAAAAATAATTTAAAAATCCAGAACTTGATTAAAGGCTATTAAAGAATAAATTCTTAATGAAATTGATCCGCCTCTATTGTTTTCAAAGAGCATTCAGGGAATTTTAAATAATCTTTTGGATTTTTAAAGATTTATATTGAAGTTTTCTCAAATCCACAATAAACAAATCCTTCTCCTTTCTAAAATCGCCAACAATAACCTTGTAGTTGCTTGAAAAAAATCTGAAATGGAAGAGGAAAATTGAACTCTTATGTTCTGGAATCAAAAAATCCTGCTTGCAGCTGAAAAAAGACGTCTTTCTCTTGAGAGAGGTTTTGCCTGAGAGAAATTCGACTTTGCAAATAATAAAAATAAGCTCACAAGATCATCTTTTATAATAAAATCTTTCCAAATTGGCTCAAGTCGACTTCTTCTTCTCATTGGGTGTTTTTTGCTTTAAAAACGGAAAAAGCAATCTTATCGTGATCTTTGACTTTTCAAACAAGGCGTCCCTTTCTCATTAATTGATAACTTTCAAAATGAAATTTAAGTTATCTAAAATGAAATATTAGGCAATTTTTTTTTTTTTCGATTTTATCAAATTACAAATTACAATCAATGCACGGATTAGGTTAGAAGATAAACAAAATGTGCAAAAGCAACTCTAACTGAATGTACACGAGGGATCCGTGTGGGCAAGGTGTGAGCATTGGTCAGAGGATCTAAAACAAATTGCTTATGCAAGAACTCTAACCAAGAATGGCGTCGATGATGGTGAGCATATGGTCAAAGGATCTTCTACTCTAATTGCTGAAAGGGAACTCGACACCAAGTATGTGCTACCCAATCCAGAATGGAGTGAGGGGCGACCATATGGCGGAGTGATTACAAATAACAATGCTTGAAAAGAAATGCTGAAAGTTGAAAATACTCAACACCCAGAATGTGCTTGCTAACCCAGAATGGGAAAGTAGCTACCATAGGGCGGAGATGTAACTATTTCAAACTAATACTGAAGGTAAGAATGAGTATTACAAAACGTGACAAAGCAATATTAAAGAACACTGGTCAGTACTACTGCCAGCTTACAATAGATAATTATTGCCTGCAATGTCAAGATATCAGATGCCTTTCAAATGGTACATTCAACAATAAATCTGCTACAAGCCTTTAAGTAAACCACAATGCCAAATCCAAATCAGAAGTTGCAGATTTCTGTAGACAGTTTGACAGATCTGTACTTTTCAACCTTTAACCAGCAGCATAGAAATTCACTAAATGATTCATAACTCACTCTTCTCTTACCCAAATAACCTATTCTTAGATGCGAAACACAGCTACTAAGGAGGCGCCTAGAATGAATGCAAGAAACAGACTCAAAATGCCAATATTTAATTTTGCACGGAAATCAATGCAAGATCAAGTGGTACGGCCCAGCAAGAAGTTCGACTTCTTAAAAATTTAAAGCTTCCTTAAAAAATCTATAAACTAGAGAAAATGGACGCCCTTTACAAACTCAGAGATTGATGCAATACCCAGAATGATTTTTTTGTTGTTTTTTGACTTATGAATTAAAACATGGATCTGCTGTATCAAATAATGCAAAATGCTGAAAACCACTAACATGCCAATTAGATCTAACAATGCAATAAGCTGAATACAATGCACAAACTAAATGCAACTCACAAATAGACTGAATCACCACTAGTTGTTGTCTTGCAAACAAGAAGTGATGCCCGAGCTAGGAGGCCTTCATTCCTCTAAGCAAACCCAGAGCCAAATCGGCAGCATAACAGTACTGTAGACCAAAGATATCAAATGAAGCTCAAAGTCCACCTTTTATAATTTCCTGTTGACTTCACGAAACCCTAGAATCCACTTCAGAGTCAAAACCCTAATCCTTTCTCAAGGATGGCGTACTTTTCCTTCAAGGCTTAATATTGATATTTTAAATAAATTCAAACTTTGATAAATGCCTTTACTAAGCTTGCTTTGATCTTGGCAATTAATAAATAATCTTTAATGAAGGCGCCACCTCAAAAGACTACTTTTAAAACAACATGAAGTCGAGTAGACTAGGCCAAGGTCAACGCAAAATATAATATTAAAATGTGACTTTTTAATTAAATATATCAACTTATCTCTCCCATTGTGCCCCCGCCAATAATGACCAAATCAACCGATCAAACTGGCGCAGGGAAGTCAACCATGTCAACCCAATCAACAATCAAGCGAATAGAATTTACTAAAAATAGTAAATCGTAAAATGCTCGTATCGCCGAATGAACATACCATCGCTAAGTTTCTAAAACCTTAAAGAACTACATTGAATCCACCAACTCCGAAAGCAAAGACATCCTTAAAAATAGGAAACCCTAATTTTACCTTCCGACTAGCCTGGTTTCCGTGAAAAAAGGCCAACTACTACCGAAAGATGTTTGAGAAGGGGACATTACATAAAATTTCTTTTGCCTTTTGGTAAATTCTAATCTCAAGGACTTTTTTACTAACCGAATTTCACTTACCAAAGCGATTTTGCCTTAGAAAATTTTCGATTTTCACCTTGAAGAATTCGACTTTCAACTGGAATTTTCTACTTCCCAACTGGAATTTCACTTTGACTTGGAGTTCCTAAAGTCCAGTTCGAAATTTCACTTGCCTTAGCCGATTTTCATCTTTGTCCAATTGGAATTTCGAACTTTCCAACTGGAATTCCTTGTAGAAGGCGGATTTTGTCTTAATCTCTCAAATAGACGAATTTCCATTAGATTTCTCAATATTTCCCTTTGATCAATGGATTTCCCAACTGGATTCTTCGAAGATTCAAATGGATTTTCCTGATGGTGCACCTTTTAAGACTTAGGCGAATTTTATCATGATTTTTCCTGCTTTTCAATGATTTTTCAATGATTTTTTCCTCAAAGGCGTGATTTTGTCCAGTTGATTTTTTCAGCTTTCGCGATGTTTTCTCTCATGATTTTTTCATTTTCAAGATCTCTGCTTGATTTTTGCTTGCTTTTAGTTCCAAAAGTGGAAACTTTCGACCCCACTGCCAGTGACACCTAGCACTTTCTAAAAATAGAAACTTACTAAAAATAGAAAAAAGCAAAAAGCAACTTTCTAAAAATAGTAAATTCCAGATTGGTCCAGAAATGCCAAAAACGAAAAAAGCAAAAAGCAAAAAAGCAGAATCCCTAAAAAATAGGAAGTGTCAGAATTGAGCGAAAGCACAGGCGATCCTCGTCTGCAGGGTCTTCTAAGCACTTCTATGACGTTTACGTTCAGTTTCAGGCTCAAACTCCCAACTTGGCTCGGATGATGACTCCAGACTTTGACATGGAATTCCCAGATATCAGAGACTATGAAATTGCTACTCAAAGCTAAACCCTAAGAGCAAACCAGCGAGGGTCCCCATTTGCAATGGGGCGATGTGTGAAAAAGGTCTAGGTAGCCACCCCTCACTACTAGGCCGGTCTTTTGGTGTTGTGGTTGGGATCTTAGTGGTATCAGAGCCGAGGTATTGAGGTTTTTGGTGTTGTGGTTGGGCCTTAGTGGTATCCGAGCCGAGGTCTCGAGGTTGAGATCCGCAGAGCGTGGCAGGCTGTAATGTCCCCGTGCGCGACTAGGTGCATCCCAGCAGCCACGTGTCTGGCGGGCTTGCGTAAGACCCCAGATTCTCCGGTGGTGGCTTCGGTGGTGGAAGATTCCTCCCTAGTCGTCACCCTTAACACCCTGGGTAGCCACTCTCACTACTAGGCCGGTCTTTTGGTGTAGTGGTTGGGCTTTAGCTCTAACATACAACCTTGATATTTTTTTTTTGGAATTCCCTGTTTGCTGGTTGCTTGTTCAATGATGTTTTGTGAATGTGTTTCGATGCGTTTGCAAGAGTATATATCATAAAGAGGAGTTTGCAATGGACATGAAATACAATACTCTAATATCTTTTCAATAGAGACTACCGTAAACACCAATAGCATTCACTTCCAAAATAGAGAATTATCATAAACCAAATAGCATTCATTCTCAGTTATATTAGATTAATACAATAATTGTTCAGACCTGGAATTAGAAGCTATAGTCATGTCAAGGCCCTTTCAAATGCAGCAATGATCCTATTGAATGGCTGCAATCAAGACCTAGGCTCTAGTCTTCAAGTCACCTCAATCACCAATGCCTAGACTCCTTTTTTTCCAACCCCAACACCCAGCTATTGAGAACCCCGTGCGTGCTGGCCTAAACAGGGTTTTCTGTCAGCAAAGGATGTCCCTCCTTAAAGGTTCGGCCTGCTCCATAAAATCATAGACACCACCAAAAAATGCAAACAAGTACACAATGGAATCACCTTGGAGTAAGCTTCAATATGAATCACTACCCAAAACCATATCACCAATCAAAACTGAGCTATGAGCCAATAACTAGGTTCAGGTCCAGAATTCCAAACACCCAAAAACTAAATAAAATCACTCCAAACCTTCATAAATCGAACTAAAACTGAAAGCAATCAATTCACACCAAAAGCTCTTCAAAGTACTGATGAATCTTCATTTTCCAAACACTAAAATCAAACTCTGTGAAGCACAATGTGATCCCTGATGTAGAACCACTCACAATTTGACTAGGGTGGATATTTCACCACTGAAACCAGCCCATACGAAGAGGGTTTCTGTCCTCAGTTCATAGCCGAAGCAACTTGGAAGCAATCCGACAACATATCGTTATGTTGTCAAAGCATAGATATCAAAATGAGAGCCAAAAATTAGAATATAAAGAACTAGGGCGATGGACTTGAATTTTTTTTCCATTTTCTCCTAATACCCACGCCCATCTCCTTTTTGAAATATTTAACATTTTAAAATGTCCTTTATTCTCTCCTTTAGGCCTCCACTTCAAGAGGCAAATATAATATCAATTTATCTTTTTTAAAAACAACTTTAAGTTGCTTCACTAGGTTCAAGGTACTTTTTGAATGACCAATTTTACCCCTCAACTTCATTTTATAATATAACTTTATAAAATGACTTAAGTGGTTGAATTAAACAAATAATCAATACTGCAACCTTAGGCTCTTTGAAAATAAACTGAGTAATAATGCTGCTGCAAGTACACTGGCTTGGGACCAACTCCCCCAAAGGTGACTTACTATAAATAGCACTGCTATAAATAGTAAGTATCTGCCAAACACCCAAACTGAGCGAAGTTGAAGACCATAGAAGAATACTGTGACCAACTGAAGATAGCAACATTATGGTTGGCCACTGCTAAAAATAGAAACCCCTCTGGAAACCCCCAAATTGAATTGCTAAAAATAACACTTACTAAAAATAGCATACTACTAAAAATAGTGACTCCAAATGCATTTTGAGCATAAATCGAGTAGTCATCGCAACTTAGTAAAAGTAGTAAGTCCGGAAAAGGTTGTTAGATGCAGATGCATGTCATACCATTGTGAAGCTCTCTGAAAACCCAGAAAGAATCTAGAAACCAATCCTGTATGCAAACCTCTAATTGAAATGCACATCACATCCCTCTGAAGCTCTCTAAAAACCTAGAAGGAATCCATAAACCAAACTGCAAAACTCCAACATGCAAACCCTTGAATCCACAAAAGAGACCTCCAAACAGTTGGAAACCCTAATTCTGCCTTTGACTAGCCTATAGGTGTCCGGAAATAGGCTAATAGTCACTGGGAAGTGTAGTGCTAAAAATGGGGATATTACAGTCCGCCCTTCCCAAAATTGCTTGCCCTCAAGCAATACCACCACAACTCCAGAAAAACTTAAACTGATCCGCACCCAAGCAAGTAGAATCCTAGGGTCCCATGTCCGTCTCAGGAAGGACCCACCATGTCGATGCTGCACCACTGTGATCACATAAGTGAAACCATCACGCCAAAACTGCACTAACCTCCCATGTAACCCCAAAATGTTACCATCCCTAAAACTCAAGCTAAAGAAACTGGAAGGACTGAAACCAATACCGTGCAACGTCTCATGCCCAAAAGACTTGGAGTAATCAATATCAACAAAGCCACGGTCTATCATTAACTTGGGCAATAGGAAAGATGATCTGCCCAACTCAAAATTAGAGTCCTCAGCAAATCTCCATATGGTATTTGACAGAGCCACGACTGCATATGTGACTTCTCCAAACCTCCTTGCAAAGAGAGAATCAATCCTTTGCAAGAGCTCAACAAAAACATCCCCATGACTCCATATGATTCTACTATGCCTCGTCTGAAATATTATGATACAACCATGGAGACTTTGGAAAACTCTTACAGTTTCCACTCCCACAACCTCCTAATGATAAACCAAAGCATGTGGGGGTTTGCTGTACCGAACCAATATTGTGAGAAAACTATCAAAATTTGCATCACAAACCTCCATAAGATGAACTTGGAGAGTAGGAAAGGTTTGAAGGAACCAATGATCACTACTGTTCAAGGTTGGGATCAATGAAATACAATGCACTCTACACAGGGAATAATAGTAGTACTATAGGAATTCCCAAGTATGAGTATGAGAAATGAGCATCCTGTCGCATTCAATCATCTCGTAAGTGGTTGGAAAGCACACCCAAGAAATCTCCAATTGATATCTTCCACCTATTTGACAAGAAATGATGAACCAACTCTCCTGAACGAGAGCAACTCCCCATGTAAGGTGGCTGGTCTGCCCCAAATCAGCAAGCTCACGTCTCAAAATCTGCCCTTGTCTAAGCCAAGGATCACTCCTAAGAGGAGCCATCCGTTCATCTCTCCAATCCACACTTAAAATTTCTCTCCAATTCATTTGTTGATGAACAAATGGAACCACCAGATGGTGGTAATGGAAGGTAACAACACCACTAATTTTGAAATTTTGATCCTTATCCCTCCAAGAATTCCTCCAACCATACCCAATAAGCTTTGTCATACCATGCCGAGGATGCCAAATAAGGATACCCAACCAAGAATGTTTCCCAACATACTGGAAAGAGTACACAACATGTCTCCAAGTGTCCATCATAACCAAATGCACTCTCAAGGAATTAGTGTCTTTTCTCATGAACCCCGGGAGCCTAACCATCAATGGATCATGGAACAATTGTTGTCATCAAAACCAACTCCCAAAAAGGGCTAATATGAGCTAACACGTCACTCAACCCAAGGGATGGATTGTCAAGGAAGTAAACAATCTACTTGGGTTCTTCTTTCTTCCCTTAAAAGTGTCAACATCAATGGATCATGGAACAATTGTTGTCATCAAAACCAACTCCCAAAAAGGGCTAATATGAGCCAACAGGTCACTCAACCCAAGGGATGGATTTTCAAGGAAGTAAACAATCTACTTGGGTTCTTCTTTCTTCCCTTCCTCCTAAGTAACAAGTCTGCATTCTTCACTCCTTGCTGCTGTCATGAAATTACCAGCAGCTACTAAGACTTGTTTTGTTAACATCTTGATGTCAGGGACGTTGAAAATATCTTGATTCAACACTTCCCTTGTGGAGACTTTATCCTCAAACCCACGTATGCATTCATCATCAAATAGTCTTGGAAGATTACTAATCACAATTTGTGTCACATCCTCATGGTCTAATGTCAAAGGATTAGTAATTTGGAAACCATACTCAATCTCATGCTTGGTCACTTCACCACGTCTCATTGTCCATCACAAAGAGAGGGTTATCATAAGTTTCTTTTGCACTCAATTCAATGAGAGGATTGTCAAAAACCTGGAAGTCATCCCTTTTCTCTTGCTCACTTCCATTTTGCTGATCCAAATCTGCACATGCAA
The DNA here is from genome assembly GCA_007258455.2 of Sequoia sempervirens. NCBI lineage: Eukaryota > Viridiplantae > Streptophyta > Pinopsida > Cupressales > Cupressaceae > Sequoia > Sequoia sempervirens. The sequence goes on from VDFB02284796.1 coordinate 53,802, forward strand.
CTTCTTATCTTTGTGGAACATCCCCCAAGTCAAACTCTTCAATTACCATCACAAAGAGAGGGTTATCTTAAGTTTCTTTTGCACTTAATTCAAAGAGAGGATTGTCAAAAACTTGGAAGTCATCCCTTTCCTCTTGCTCATTTCCATCTTGCTGATCCAAATTTGCACATGCAACTTTTGATCTTTGTGGAACATTCCCCAAGTCAACCTCTTCTTGAAGACTATTAAGCTCTTCAATTACCTGTTTGATTTCTTCAACTCTTTGTTCATTCTCTTGTTCTCTGAAAAGTTTGAAATCAGCTAGTTGCTCTTCTACCTCCATTAATGCCACTTGAGTATTTTCTAACATATCTTTTGTTGTCTCAAGCTCAAGAGTAAGCTTATCAACTTATCTCTCATTTTCTTGGAAAGCACCAATAGTCTTCTTTGCAATTTCAAAGGCATAATCTCGATCTTTGGTCAAGTGAATGTATGCTGATTTCAATGTTTCCAAAGAATCTTTAATAAGTTGCAGATTTGGGACAGTAGTTTCACCCCTAACTCCTTTCTATCTCTCTTCAATCTGAGCCTTCCAGTAGAGTTCTTCAACAAAATTGTGTGTGTGATCAAATTGGGATAGTGCTTGCACTTCTTTTTCAACGGATGCCCTGAATTGTCCTTCCCACTCATAAGAATGTAGAGATGGTGAACTGCTGATAGGCTGCAAGAAAAAAACATAACTTGGTTTCTTACAATCGCTGCCCCCATAGCTGCTCCAAGACTCTTGTCTTCCTTCACCAACTAGCTGAAGATGCTCAATATATTAAATAGGATCAGGCTCTACAATTTCTTTGAGCCTTTGCTTAAAATTAGAATTCTCATTCTTGTTTTCAGTGACTCCATGGCTGTCCCTAGTTTCACACCCCACGCAATCCATGTGATGACATTGCTCAACACCTAGATGATGATCAACTGCGTGCACTAACAAATCTGATTTTTGCTCAAGAACACCACCAAACTCTTCAATGTACGGAGCCTTATAGACTTCTAAATCTGCTTCCACCTCACTGTCACTCTGATCAAATGAGAAGGTAACCCCAAACTCAAGTATAGTGTCATCTCCGTTTGCTGATATAATACCCTCATCAAGTTCTGTTTCATCATTCAGATCAAAGGGAAATTCATCCCACACAAGTTCTTTGTTATCCTTAGGTGCCATCACATCCAGATCCCAAATGCTAAGAGGATGATTGTTCTTATCAAGTGGAAAGTGTTCTTCGTACCCCTCTTGGAGTGTTGTCTCTTGGAATAAGTCACTATGATAAAAAACCATGGTAGTCCCCAACTCACAAGCAAGATTACTATCATTGGTATGGTGATAATGCTCTCCAGTAGGTGGTGTTTTGAAATTTTCAGTAGAACCAAACTCAACATTAATGGCAACAACCTTCTCAAAGAGATCGTTTTGTAGCTGTTGCATACAGGCTTCTTCTCCAATGGAAAACTCATAACTTACTTTATGTTCTGAGTTTTGAGCAACCTTTGAATTATCACAAACATCATTACTATGGGAATGGTCATAAGATGACTCAGTGGCACCACCAATGTTGCCCTCAACTTGTTCGTCATTATCGAATTCATTAATTTCAAAACCATCATTGAATGAATCCGAATTAGGATTCAAGACTGCTGTTTTGTTCTTTTGATGCAGAGCAGGAAGACAAACCTTCTCACAATCACAATTTGATCAAACTCAAACAACCTTTTTGCCCTTACAACCCTAACTCATCAACTTTTCACAATTCCTTCACAATCTCCTTGTAGCATTGCAAACAGAGATTTTTATTCATATCTAAAAAATTGTAGGCTCCTTCCCACTAAAAAATTGTTTCATCTTCACCAACTGACCTGTTGTGTGCCCTCTGACTTTCCCTTAATTTTTAAATGATGTTGCACTTGCTTTGACACCTGCAAACACACCACTACCCACTTTATCTTGAACTGTCCTCTCCTTCACTCTCATTGCATACTCAAACTCACTCCTTTGGCCTTGCCTTTCACCTTTATTCAATTCACCTTTTACCTTCATCTTTCCCACCAGATTCTTTGCCCTTAGAATTTCTGCACTATCAGACTTACACACCACTATATGATCAGATTCATAAATCACTGTCTTGACAGAATTAGATTGCCCATCAACCTCTTTAGCAACCAAAGGACAAAGCACTGTCCCTATTAGAATCTCATCATGTTTTCCTAACCCATCTTGCTTTCTCACAAACAATTCATCCTTGACCTACTCTTTGTCTGTTTTTGTCATAAACTTGTTATCTCTTCCTTCTAACATTGCATCATTCTTCAAACTCACTGTCCTAGCATCTTCTTCTTTTGCAATGGTTGCAAACTCTACATTCTTGTCTTCCTCTAGCTTCACAAACTCTTTCTTGCCAAACATAATCACCTTAGCTGCCTTGGTCTGCTCTTTAACATCTTCTTGCAATGGTGTTAGTGTAAAAGTGCTTCCATCTTTTTCAATCTAATATGTATTGTTTCTTCCATCATAAATGGCATGTCTATCAAACTGCCATGGTCTTCCAAGCAACAAATGACAACAACTCATAGGCAAAACATCACAAAGAATGCTATCCTTGTATCCACCAATATTAAACTCAACTAAAACTTGTTCATTAACCAAAATAGACTGATCATCATTCAACCAAGATACTTTATATGGTGTTTCATGAGTAATTTTCTCTAACTTCAGTTTATCAACCATTTCATTTGACACCATATTGTTAGTGCTCCCTGAATATATGACTACTTTGCATACCTTGCCTTTGCATTTGCAAGTGGTCTTGAATAATGTCCTTTGTGTAGATTCCTTCTCCTTGGGTGCTTTCAATAGTGTTCTTCTCACCATCAAAGATTCTCCAACTTTAGGAGCAGCATATTGTATTGGAGAGTTCACACTCTTGTGCTCATCTTCTTGCACCAATTGAACTTTCTTTTCACCTCTTTTTTCACCACCATATGAACTAGAAGCTTGTTCTTCCTTGCACTGCCATGCTCGATGGCCAAATTGATTGCAATGATAACACCTTGTTGTGAATCCACTAGAGCCTCTTCCTTGACTTCCAAATCTGCCTCTAAAGCTTGATCTACCACCTCTAAAACCACCTCTTTGATCAACAACTCGTTCTTGGCCTTTGTTTGCATCTTCTTGGCTTTCATTTGATTGTCTTGAAGTAGAAAATGAACCTCTTCCTCTTGAAGTGCTGCCTCTACCCCTGGTTTGTTTGTCTTGCCTTCTCTTGACCTTTTTTTCAGCCCTTATTGCCATTTGATAGCACTCTTCAACTGTTCTTGGATTTGCCAAGGTTATCTCACTTGAATGTTGAATCTTAATCCATTCAAATATCTAGCAACCTTCTCCATTTCATCCTCCATGTGACCTGCCCTTATACTCAACTTGTAAAATTCTTCAGTATATGCTTTAACATCCATTTCTTTTTGTTTCAAACCTTGAAGTTTCTTAAACATTTGAATAGCATAATCAGAGGGCAAAAAAACTTACCTTTCATTTTAGCCACCATTCTGTCCCAAGAAACAATCTTTGACCTACCTTTCTTTCTTCTCTCAAACTGCTCATAATGCCACCACAATAGTGCATGACCCTTCAATTTTGTTTTTGCAATCTTCACCCTTTCCTCTTCAAGAACATCTTCACACTCAAAGTAATTGTCCGGTGCTGCAATCCAATCCAACAATTCTTCATCATTCAAATCACCTCCATACTTAGGAACATCAATCTTCAACTTGTGTCTATCATCCTTGATTGCTCTAAGCAACTTAGCCATCCTTTGGTCATCAGGATCCAATTCCTCTTTTTCTTCTTCTTCAGTCTCCTCTTCTTCTTCCTCAGAGTCACTCTTATCACCCATGTCCACACCTCTTTTTTGCCATGTTTCTAGAGCAGCAAGCCTTTCCTTCAACTCTCTTATCTCCCTAGCATGCTTGTCCTTCAATTCATTCATTTATCTAGCAACGGTTTTCCCTTTTGGAGGCATTTTGTCTCCTCAAATCACCACTTTTCTCTCTTCAATCTTCCACTTTTCACTTTCAAGAGATCTAATACCTATGTTCTGATACCACTCGATGCAAAGCAGGAAGGCAAACTTTCTCACAATCACAATTTGATCAAACTCAAACAACCTTTTTGCCCTTACAACCCTAACTCATCAACTTTTCACAATTCCTTCACAATCTCCTTGTAGCATTGCAAACAGAGATTTTTATTTATATCTCTAAGAAACCTCAAACCTGTAAGAACCCTGGTGGTTCTCAACCCGAAACCCAGACTGACATAGTTTTGTTTTTGCAAGTTTTTGACTTTTTTTTGTGTTTTGATGGATTTTTGCAAGAAAACTAGAAGCTGCGATTTTGCTAAAGAAATTGCTAAAAATTCATAAAAAATTCTAACTCAATGGAATAAGCTCAAAATTGTTCCAAGATCATAGGCGCATCTATTATTTAACATTCCAGAGCTTTTACAATGCAATTACAGTAACAAATGTATGTAGAATATAACTTTATTCAAAAACCTGATTTTGCTTGCCAGGCGCCAAAAGAAAGAAGAAGAATGTACGGCCAAGTAGATAGGAGGATCTCCAGCTCCAGAAAACGTTTGCAGAAGCTCTCAAAGACCAAGCCGCCCAAGTTGCCTCTGCCAGAGACTGGAAGAAAGGCGTATCCCTCTGATAAGAAATAGTACTTCTGGCCAAGTAGCAGTTAATAAATGATAAGTACGGCTCAGAAATGTTGCCAGATTCTCGTGATAAATAACCTCTCGAAGATTCACTCCTCAATCGGAAGATGATTATTCTTAGCTAACTCAATAAATCATCAATGAATCCAATCTAGATCTCTCGTGTGAAATCACCAAGTGCAAGCGAACCGGTATTTCACAGCCTCACCGCCTAATTCTAAGAGTTCGCTCCGTAAACGCTTGTCCGTAAACCCTAGGGTTTGCAAACTCCAATGCTCAGAGCAAAAAGACAAAAGTTGAATAGCAATCTCCTAATGGTTCGATTTTTGTCTTGAAAGAATATATATTAATGATAATAAGTTTCCACAATCCATATCATTTATCTTTGTAGCTTCTGGAAACTTATTGATACAACATCTCTTGACACAATCAAATCCAGAAGCTACAAAGATAAAAGAATATATATTCCCTTGTGAAAATTCGACCCAATAACTCATTATAATAATCATTTAAATAAAATGATTAAATGTTGCATTTTTGACTTAGGAGAAAATTAATTAATTATTGGCGCCCTTAATAATGAATAATAATTATTCATTTTGTCAAATATTACACTTTATTATAAAGTATAATAAATACTTTATAATAGGCCAATTTAATTAAATATTTAAATATTTCAATAAAAGTGACTTTACTATAAAGTCAAAATATTAAATATTTAATAATCATTAAATACTCCTTATTTCTCCACCATCACCAAATCAATAATCAATCGGCTTCCACTCAGCTGAATAGTTGAACTGTGCCCTCACTTCAAAATAGCAGCTCTTTTCCACTTTACCTAACTTTCTAAAAATAGAAAGTTCCCAAAATGCATTCTGGCTATTCGCTAAGGCCCAACTCAAACAACCGCAAACCGAGCTACCAAACACCGAGTAACCGCCTGCATGATCCTCGCGACACTCCCACGCCTCACGAGGGATCGGGAATAATAGGGCTGTAACTCGGCTACCGCTGACTAGATGGGGACATCACACAAAACCCACCAACCAATTAGCATTCTAGATACCCATTTGCCTCTACTTTAACATATCTCAAAATCTCATATGCTTGTTTTGGAACATCACCTTTTAAAATTGATTGGTACATTGAAAATGGCTACAATTAGCCCTCTTTTACACAACAAGTACACACTAAACACCTTCTCAAACCCAAATTTCCTTCCCAATGTTCTTCCCAGGCCTCAAATAGCCTAAAACCACAACTTCCATCAATAGAAACAACCAAAACCTTATCAAAATCCAAAACCCTTACCTTAGGCCAAACTAGGTTTGAAACAAGGAGGGTTTACTGAAAATCCAACTTCCATACCTTTTCCCACCTTGCCAACCCTTCCAACACATCAAAATATGTCCGTCTATGTTTCCTAAACCTTCTCCAATCCCTTACCATTGCATTTTATGCAAACTTCCACTCTTAGCGATCACCCTTCAAGCCAAAACTCACAAATTTGCAACTAGGGCATCACACAAAACCTTTCAATCCGCTTTCCCTGCTCATGCCACCTACATTAAAACAAAACCTACTCCTAATGGTGCCATCCCACCAAGTTATAGTCTGGTTCACTTGGTGGAATGGCCTAGATCTTCATTTTTTGCACCCTCAAAATCACAAATTCTGAGTTAGAGACCACCTACAGAAAAATGGCTATAAAAACCTTATTTCTTTATGAAATAAAGTCCCACAAAAACCAAATTGCACTTAACACGTGTCTATCCAGTTCAAAGCATCTTTGATCAAAAGCCTTTAGTACGGGTTCGTACAAAACCTTGCAACATCAGTTTACCAGGAAAAATACAGAAAATTCAAATGAGAATAGGGTATTTTTATTGTGTAAGCTTCAAAAATGATTCACCAACCTCTGCCTTGAGGTCCTACAAGCATATTTAAATTACACACACCCAAAACTTACCAAAAAATGGACTCAATCTAAGTTTTAAACTTACTGACTGTTGGGATTCCTCTTTTCTTACAATTTTTTGCATTTTTCCCAGTATTACAATATGACAACATTTGTGAATATTGACATCTTTAGCAAAATGACCCCTCTATGACCCTAGTTACATTCTAAATGGTCTATTAAGACCTTATTGAATGACAAAATAAGACTCAAACACCCAAACCTATCACAAGACCAAAAATGACCATATTTACAAGTTTCAACATGGTGCCCCTGCACCATCTTTTCACCAAACCAATCTTCATCACCACCAACCACATGCAAGTCTAGAGGACTATTTTGGGGCTCTACCACACTCTCCTCATAAAAAGTATTTTCTTCAATCTCATGGTCATCTTGATGTGTCGTGCACTTTTCCACTCCGACTTTTAGATCTAGCAACCATCATTCTGAATGCCCCTTTTATGTCAAGATCCCTCATTAGCGTGGTCAGTTCTTGTATCAACTCAGGTAGAGACTTCTTTGTAGTCATCTCCTTCCGTATGTATCCCTATTTTCTTGCTCTCATAGAATGAAGATTGCTGATTTTCTTATGACCGCATAGGATGGTAGCAAGAACTGGCTTTGATACCATTGTAACATACACCCTTGATATTGTTTTTTTTGGAACTCCCTGTTTGCTGGTTGCTTGTTCAATGATGTTTTGTGAATGTGTTTCGATGCATTTGCAAGAGTATAGATCATAAAGAGGAGTTTGCAATGAAGATGGAATACAATACTCTAATATCTTTTCAATAGAGACTACCATAAACACCAATAGCATTCATTCCCACAATAGAGAATTATCATAAACAAAATAGCATTCATTCTCAATTACATCAGATTAATACAATAATTGTTCAGACCTGGAATTAGAAGCTACAGTCATGTCAAGGCCCTTTCAAATGCAGCAATGGTCCTCTTGAATGGCAGCAATCAAAACCCAGGCTCTAGTCTTCAAGTTGCCTCAATCACCAACGCCTAGACTCCTTTTTTTCCAACCCCAACACCCAGCTATTGAGAACCCTGCTTGTGCTGGCCTAAATAGGGTTTTCTGTCAGCAAAGGACGTCCCTCCTTAAAGGTTTGACCTGCTCCATAAAATCATAGACACCACCAAAAAATGCAAACAGGTACACAATGGAATTGCCTTGGAATAAGCTTCAATATGAATCACTACCCAAAACCATATCACCAATCAAAACTGAGCTATGAGGCAATAACCAGGTTTAGGTCTAGAATTTCAAACACCCAGAAACTGAATAAAATCACTCCAAACCTTCATAAATTGAACTAAAACTGAAAGCAAACAATTCACACCAAAAAATTTCAAAGTACTAATGAATCTTCATTTTCCAAACACTAAATGTGATCCTTGATGTAGAACCACTCACAATCTTACTAGGGTGGATATTTCACCACCGAAACCAGCCCATATGAAGAGGTTTTTTGTCCTCAATTTGTAGCTGAAGCAACCTGGATGCAATTTGACAACATATCGTTATGTTGTCAAAGTAGAGATATCAAAATGAGAGCTAGGAATCAGAATATAAAGAGCTAGCGCGATGGACTTGGAATTTTTCTCCATTTTCTCCTAAAACCCACGCCCATCTCCTTTTTGAATTATTTAACATTTAAAAATGTCCTTTATTCTCTCCTTTAGGCGTCCACTCAAGAGGCAAATATAATATCAATTTATCTTTTTTAAAAACAACTTCAAGTTGCTTCACTAGGCTCAAGGTACTTTTCGAATGACCACTTTACCCCTCAACTTAATTTTATAATATAACTTTATAAAATGACTTAAGTGGTCAATTTAAACAAATAACCAATACTACAACCTTAGGCTCTTTGAAAATAAATTGAGTAATAATGCTGCTGGAAGTACACTGGCCTAGGACCAACTCCCCCAAAGGTGACTTACTGTAATAGCACTGCTATAAATAGTAAGTATATGCCAAACACCCAAACTGAGCAAAACTAAAGACCATAGAAAAATACTGTGACCAATTGAAGATAGCAACATCATGACCAACCATTGCTAAAAATAGAAACCCCTCCAGAAACCCCCAAACTGAACTGCTAAAAATAACACTTACTATAAATAGCATATTGCTAAAAATAGTGACTCCAAATGCATTTTGAGCACAAACTGAATAGTCGTCACAACTTACTAAAAATAGTAAGTCAGGAAAAGGTTGT
>VDFB02284796.1:67912-82390 GCA_007258455.2 Sequoia sempervirens
CCCTAGTCGAAAAATCTGGAACCCTAGACCGCCATTAAAGAACCAAAAACTTGCAGAAAAATGGAGGAATTCTTCTGGAAACATGGCACAAAATTTATAGAGGCCAGGGCGACCACGATTAAATGAAAATCGCATCCCAAAATACACCATGTGATGCACCATCGCGCCACGAAAAACACCCGACCAAAAAGAGACGTTGCGCGGCTAAAAACTGATAAAAAAACTGCAAAATATGTTCAAGAAAATCGCGCACCAGAAGGGATGGAGCTCGCGTCCTCAAAAAACAAAATATCGGGCCACAAAAGCGCGTCGAGAACGCAACTTGAAGACTAAAAAACGCGACTTAATAATGACGCAAAATGTCTCAGGCGGCACCTGGCAACAAGAATCATGAATTGGAAACAAATCGATCAAGAAATCCTCAGATTTTTGACCTTACAAAGCCACGAAAATTTTCAGATAAAAACCCTCGAATTTTTTTCTTGAGGAACCAGAAAAAATTTCAAAATTTTCCATTCACAAAAATCTTCAAAAGAATTTTAGAGAAGATTAATCAAATTTTTAATTCAAGAGGAACAAAAAAATCTTAAAAGATTTTTATGAATTAAAAATTCAATTTTGAGCAAGTTGGCTCTGATACCATATTACACAGGTAATTGGTAAAATATTCGATGTATTAACAATGAACAATGTGCTCAATAAATAATTTACAAGATGTACAAGGATAAGATCGAACATGATCTTATCTCAAGAAAAAGCAGGAAGTTTCTAAAAGAAACTTCAGATAAGATCTCGGACAACAGAGACGATCTTATCTAGATATTTTACAATATTTTACATAGTTGAGCATTAATAAATAAATAAAGAATATTATTTTAATAAGTACTTCAACTAAATGGTTCCTTACACTACTTTGGCCAAAGTGTTTACATTCAACAAAGAACGTAGGTCATTTGTCACATACACTAGCCAGGGTCGATTTGACTTAAGGCTTCCTTACTTCTACGCGTAGGTTGGTCTATTCGGGGTAGTCCGTACCCTAGACGTCCTACAACAAGCTAACTACTAGAAAGGAGGAAAACTTAACAATTACTCACAACTATCTCCCTTATACTGGACATCTTCATCCTAGGAGCTTCATTAACTTGACTAAGTTAATCTACAACTAGTTGTGATCGGTAACTTATTAAATATCCTCAATTCATTCCCTAGTATTAAATAGCTATATGAAAAACATACACTCTTTATATGGAGTCAATACAATTAAAGCAGTTTACTCCTCAAGCATCTATGAATTCTAGTGTAATTTGTACACTAATGTAACAAGAGCCAATAGTAATAAACGTGCAATATCCTTCCCATATCAAAATTTACTCGTTTAAAGAACCAACAACAATTCTTAAACTATGCATTATTAATTCATTCTTTCAGAAATTCGTCCCAAAGTATAATGAATATAACTATCACCATTTCCTATTCAAATGATATGAAATTAGACTTTACTTCGAAACTCTTCTAAATTATAAAGAAGAATAGTAGAACTGTTTTTAGAATTGGATTCAAGAGTATGAAGAGATAAGCATGCCTGGTAAATGCTTCCCACTAATACTGAACTAGAGTGAATATACTGCACTTTCAGCCTCCAGCCTCCTATATCTCTAATGACGAACTCTTAACACAGCTGATGAAAATCTCAGTCCCTTTCTATTACTCTCAAAATTTGATGAATCTTCTCATAGCAAAATTATAACTCACTCACAGCTAATGATGAACACTCAGAAAATGCTATAAATCTTTTAGAAAAGGAGCAACTCGAATTCTAAAACTGTGTGCAATGGAATGAGCTGGGCGGCTCTTATATAGGCTTCCAACTTCAACCGATTCCCCATTTTAAAGGCGTCCATGCTGCCAGCAGAGTTTTTGAGTGATTCAAACCAGAAATGTGGCAAGCATAGAGGAGATTCGACCTCACTTTTGTGCCAGCAGATGAGGAATGATTCAACTTGCACATGATAAATTCCCAAAATGTGACACCTGCAGGTATTGGCGTGATTCAATAGGTAAAGATAAATGATGATAAATGCAGAGAAAAAGTCCCTTGTTCCATGGCGTCCACATTTCCCATTTCTCAAGCTGCAACGGACTTCTTTTAAGCAGCTCTTCATGGCTGGTCTAAGTCGCGCGCTTCTACAAGCGCGTTATTTTCACGGGAAAAACTCTTCATTTTTATTTTCCTTTTTTCATAGTTTCCCTATAGTTTTAAAATGAAATATTAGGCATGGCATGGTTTGCCAAGGTAAATCGATTCATTTAAAAGACATAATATTTTACTTCAAGGAGTAAATCGATTTCCATTGTTTCAAGGAAATATTTATTCTTAAAATAACATCTCTCCTTCTAAATTTCGATTTCCACTTTATACTTTATAATATTAAAATAAAGTGTCATTTAAACTTTATTCGATTTCCATTCCATTATAAAATAACATACATTTATATATATTTTATAATATATGTATTTTAATTAAGTGTTAATATATTTACACATGTATTTATGTATTTATGTATATATCATAAAATATAAACACATCATAGATATATACATTTATACATAAATATATATGTAGATTTCCAAGACAATAATATTAAAATATTATTTTCACCACAGATATAAGGCGGAGTGTGTACATATTTACATGCGTATAGCCATATGTACCCTTGTGTATATGTATGTATGTGTATATACATGTCGACACGTGTATGAGCATATTCATCTGCTTAACGTACACATGTATCGATATGTTTGTACATATAGATACGGGTACACAATGTATACATGTATATTCTTACCCATTCAACCTTTAACACATATCTTTCACATCCTTCATACAAGGGGTCACGGTATAGTAAGTCTGACATTAAACAATCATTACTCCCCAAGCACAAAGTAGTGAATTCAAACTCCTAATGCCAATAAACAAGCCTATGGATGACTTACCCTTAACTCGACAAACTGACTTAGCTTACTCAGTCTATAGTATGTGTGTGTATGCTCAATTGGTACTCGTTACTGTTTACCCGACCAAGCTCCTCCCTGAGTGATATCTCTCCTCTACCTGGAGGAATCAACCTGTTTCCTACACATCATGACACGACAACGAGAGTCATATGCTCAAAACAAGGCAGTATACATAAAACATCATAAAAAGTTAGAATAACATTATTCCATAACTTATATGCTACATTCATTCAAGAATTACATCAATAGAAGTATCAGACAAATGAGACAATCATTTTAATTAGGACACATTCAATTGATCACAAGAACAATATGTTTTATTCATCTAAAAGATTCAAACATTACAATGCACTTCCTATGTAGTAGTAACTATACAATCGGGGTGTAACACATGTCATACCACCGTAGGTCTCTATAAACCCGAGAAAGAATCCAGAAACCAATCTTGCATGCAAACCTCTCGATTGAAATGCATGTCACATCCCTCGCTCTTTGAAACCCATAAGGAATCCATAAACTAAACTGCTAATCTTCGACATGCAAACCCTTGAATCCACAAAAGAGACCTCCAAACAGTTGGAAACCCTAATTCTGCCTTTGACCAGCCTACGAGTGTCCAGAAATAGGCCAACAATCACTGGGAAGTGTAGTGCTAAAAATGTGGACATTACACTGATTTGATCTTTCAAGAATCTCACATCTGTGCTCTAAGGTAAAGAATCACTCCAATACATCATGAAAATGGTCCCTATCTGAATTTCATCAAAAACTTGATTAGGAGAATCCACAATTGCTCTCAATGCATCTTGAATCAGACACCATGATCCAAGTGTTGCATTGAAATCATCTTTCTCATGCTTTCCTGCAATATTGAGTCATATCGTAAACAGATTGGAGTATTTCTGTTGCAATTTGGAAATTTTCTGTAATGAATCCTTTAGAGGCTGCTCCATTAATTGACTAGAGTAAGCTTCTCTCATTGTTCTTCAAATGAAGGAGGCATTTTGATAGCAATAGGTGCCTGAATGCTTGTTCTTGATGCATACAGCTGCCTTTTTAGATTTGAGATGAGCAACCTTTTCCAAGAGTCTTTGAAAGTGGGAATTGCTTTATTTTATTGCCTGCCTCAGCATGTTGGGACTATCATGCCAATCAATATGTGGGAATGCATGATGGTGAAGCTCAAAATCTTTTACACTGGCATCATCGAGATTCACATCACCTTTTGAAATTGTAGTGTCTACACTTATCTGACCCATTGAGGCATCAAAATTAATGTGTCATTGGTAGTAGCCTTCTATGGATCATGATTATATTGATTGCATCAGAGATATTAGGGTAAACTTTGGGAATCACTATCTTATCTACATTGCTGCATGAAAAAATTCTTTGTCCATAGATGGAATGATTTGTACTGAAGTGTGCTAGCAGGAGCTGAGGCATTCGCTATTTCTTGATTTCGAGTTAGAGATTCAGGAGTATCATGATATTGGCTTATGTCTGGGAAACCTTTCTTTGTATATTCCATTCTGATCCTCTTGAAGATTTCAGATGAATTAGAAGGTGGATATTTTTTAATCTTTTCTTCATTTATTAGGATTATTGTCATCATGATCATTGCCGACACCTTTACCATCCCTGATGGGGAATCTTTTCAATACAATCTGATCTTTTCAGTAAAACCCTCCTTGTTAACCTAGTTGATCAGGAGCTCTGGCTATATAATTTCCACCACTTTCTAGTTTCTATGACAACCTTAGCAATGGGAATTTCAATTCCAAATAGCAAACAATATCAGTTGATTTTGTGTTGCAAAATGATCTTGCATCTCTGGTGACTGTCACTGAGCTTGCTAGGGTACCCCAATTCATCTGATGACTAAGATTGGAGAGCATCATATCATTCTTTAAGATGCACTCTCCATGACTTGTGGGTTCAGACATGGCAACTTTTGTACATGATTGTATGGGGGCTAATTGAATTGGTTGATCAGATTTCCTCTCGCAGAAAATCACACAAGTGTCTCTTGCCTTTGCAGTTCATCCAAAAATCTTCATTGAGTGCACATGTTTGAAACCAGAAACCCCTGTTCTCCTTGATTCTGAAAACTGACTGTTTTGATTGTTTTTCTCTCGTTTTTGATCGTTTTGTGAGTTTTTGAAGAAATTGCTAATAAATTCAAATTAAATATTGCAATACTGGAAATGATAAAATCTACTGGAAATAACGTTGCCAAGTGTTTATTGAACTTCTATGATGAATACAAATCAGATCTGATAACATGCAACTGAAAAAGCAACATTGTTTTGATTAAAAACCTGATTATTGCAGCAACTGGAATGCCCTTGAAAGATGTGTCCAGATCTTGGAAAATGGCGCCTGGAAATGAAGAACTCTTTCTGGCTGAAACCCAAATAAAAACTCTGAAGATGAAAACTCTGTGAACGTTCTGTGATAGCTTCTGAATGAAGATATCCCTCTGAATGCAATAGATCAGCTGATATTTCACAGCCTCTGAACTGCAACACTGAAGATGGCTCGTTCTCCAATGCTTGTAGACAACTGAAACCCTTGGCTCCGTTCTCTGGAAGAATACTTGATCAAAATTTGATTTCATAACATAATGAGCTCAAATCCCAATGAAACCCTTATATCTCCTCAAGAGTTCAAATTTTCTCAATTAGGTTTTATTTAAATAAATTTGAACTTTTCTTTTTAATTTTTCAATAGTTTTGAAAGCACTTTTAATTATAAAATATAATTAAAAGTGGCCCCTTCAATGATGGGTGACCCCTTTAGCAAAAATCACTTAAGTTATAATCTAAGTTACCGGTTCGGTTCTGGACTCCGGTTCGGGTACGAGAACCCGGTACGTGGGTACGGGCAAATTTTTTTAGGGGTTTGGGTACGTATGGGTACGTGTGTGTGTATATATATATATATATAATTTAATATATTATAAATCTATATATATGTATTATATATACAAAAAAATAAGAGAAATATAGATAATTGTAAAACTAAATCATTTCATAGTATGATACTTGATCATTGATCAATGCCAAATGCCAAAGATAAATATTCACGATCATTGATCATTGATCGAGCAAGATTCATCATACATTTACCCTGGCAAACACATTCCCAGGTCTGAGATATTTATAAACTCATTGTATTACTTGTAACTGCTGTTCATTCTATTATCTGGTGTTATAAATCAATGTATTTGCTGCTACAAATAGACTGTGAGAAGTTGTAAAAGATTATAACCTTGTCTCAGATTGAGTACAGACTTTCTTCTATCTGTTGTTAATTTTCTGAGGATTAACTTCATACATCAGTTCTAAATAGAACACAGGAAGTTCTTGCAATAAGTCTGAATATGCTTAGTAAACTATGAAATGATCAATGCTGTTTTAGGGTTAGGAGGAAAAAAAATTTTAAAAAGAGTTTTTAATCAATTTTGGGCCCCTTTTTTAACCTCGCCCATGGGTTCGGCTCGTTCGTTGAAAGTTTGTTGGAAATAGAAAGGCTGCTGATCAGAAGTTTCACAGAAATTCAAGGGTGCACCCCATGGTCCTATTGGCCGGGCACGCACTGCAAGGCAATTGATCGCACCTACAGACGGTAACTAACCGGTAAGCAGACTAACCGTTCGAGGCCTGCGGGTACTAACTGTAACTAAGGCTATAATATTTTAAATATTATAACTTTATAACATAAGCTCCAAATAATTAATATTTAATTAAATCAATTAAATATTAATATCTCTCTCAATATATGCCCGATGCATGAACCGTCTGAAGCTGACGAAGAAGGAAGTGATTCTGCACGTGACCAGACCATACTGCTAAAAATAGCAGGGGTGCTCCGCTGAGTGCTAAAAATTGCTAAAAATAGCAATCTGAGCAAATAGTGTCCGAACGAGCCCAAACGAAAGCCAACTGATAACAATCTGACAACTGAAGCCAAGCCAAGCTCCATCAAGACCCTCTATCCATCCTATCAGCCTACGAGGGTCGCATAATAGGCTAAATCCACCGAACTCTGATGCTCGCAAAATTGGAGACATTACAGAAACATCCACCTAGAAGTTGAAAAATTGCTGCATTCATTTTTTCCCTAATCAAAATGATTTGCACCACTTCCATAGTCAAACTGAATTTTAGGAGATATATAACAAGATCAACAACCATGGCTTTGGTTGTGCATGCATAGAATCTGATTTGGATCAGATACCTGATAAGTAAAGGCCTTTTAAGCTGCTCATGAAGATCTTATGTACCTTCTTTGTTTTCTGGGAGATTCCATCAGGAGAAAGAAATCCAGCAGATGGTTGGGCAGGTGGTAGGGCTTTCCTTGGAAGCCAAAGGCACACATGTTGATGTAGGTGTAGGAGTTGTGGTATGATCAACTAGCTCTCCACTTGATTGCTTTCATCCCCTCCCGAGAAAGATGGAAATCAAAATTTCTGCTTAGCTCTGAGATCTATTGAAAAATAAAACCATCATTGATCATTTCAAAGTCCTTTTTATAATTATCTTGGTAGAATCTAGTACAAAACCTATATAATGGAACATTTTTCCTCAACAATTCCCTTACACTTGGAGTAGACAACCTATTCATAGAGTGAAGGGGGGCATAAATAAGGTAAGAAGTGATTTAAAATGATTTCTTATCAGCAATTTGGATCAACTGTCATTGGAAGGAATAACTGGCATAACTAGCCCATCTGAAACAATTGTGCTCACAGAAAATCCGCTTCATGAAGAAGAACATCCAGTGAAGAAAAGAGTGAATCTGATTCTGCAACTACTCTACTGAGGAGGAGAATGACATGTTTTTATTTGTATTTGAACTCTGCACACTTAGTAAATTCAACCTTGGAATATCAATAATCCTTCTTTTGCATTGAAAAGTCAGGTCTTGTTTATGAACCACCAATTGTTAATAACCTTGCTGTGAATAGTGTGGGATGCTCACGTCAACTACAGCTTTGAGAATTAAAAAGCATTATTTAAAGATATGCCTGATTTTGATTAGAAATCACGTGTCTGTTAACTTTCTTAGATGGCGAGTTTTTGCATCATAATGCCTGGGGCATTCCAATACTAAATTGAGACATGATTGTGCTTAGAAAAGAAGCTGCAGTGATCAAACTGGAAGCTATCAGGGGATCTCATGAGCTCTTCAGTAGCAATTTTTGAGACCATAATTTTGTGTCGACATATCCCATGTTGGCATCCTGGACATCTTCCACTTATTGTATGGCCTGGTTAATTTAGGTTAATTTGGAATGATGGCTTGCCAGCTGCAGCATAAGACAATTTGAGATGTCAAGCCAAGATCAGTGGGCAGGGAAAAATATGTTTGTACCTAGTGATATGCTGCGTAGTAGTGTACCGCCATCGTGATAATGCTTATGTGAGGTGGGTTCCAGTTTGAATTTCATCCAGCTGCGATCCATGTACAACTATTAGGAAAAGAAAATCAGTGGTATCCCATACTCTAATTGTTTGGCTCCCTGCTGTGACTTAGTATTTAAGAGGTGAATTGCTTTTGAAGAGTTCTGGAGATTCTATTTCTTGTCTTGTCTGCATATTAAATCAGTGGAAGGGAACCAAGGCTATGGAATTGAAGGATTTCCTTATCCTTCAGATGCCGAGAAAGGAGACCACAAATATGCGCATTGGTTCGGGTTGTATATTGTCATAAATGACCTTTAGAAGTTTTGTTTCTGAACCAGGGATAGCAAGGAAAGCATGGTACTAATAAAAATAAAAATTCTTAAAATTGAGAGGGAGGAAGGGGGAGTTTATTTAACTGGATCAATATAGACATTCCACAATTGTTAATCTGCAGTCATTACACTTGCTTATCACAAAGTTTGTGCATGGACTAATCTTTGTCTCAGGATTGGCTGCAATACTTTTGTGTTTTGTAACCATCTGGTGAACTATTGTGCAAAGTGTAGCTTCCAGGAACATGTTTTATCATTTCATTGTTCATTCTTCCTACAAAGCATTTCCTATTTTTAGTGTCTTTTGATCTTTGATATTTTATTTTTATTTTCAGGTACTAGCAAATCTAGCTACATTTGTGGGAGAAATGCCATCTTTATTCGAGCAAAATTTTGAAGATTTTTTTATATGCTCTTCTGATACATACCATATGCGAGCAATAAAGCTGGAAATACTGTCTTCTGTTGCAACAGAGTCATCTATTCATACAATATTGCAAGAATTACAGGTAATAGGACCACAAGGAAGTCTTAAAGAATAAACAGAGTCATCTATTCATACAATATTGCAAGAATTGCAGGTAATAGGACCACAAGGAAGTCTTAAAGAGTATTTTTTTTGTTCTTGGCAGAGCGTTGAGATTGTTTTATATGTGAAGCGGGGAATTTTATTATGTACTATTAATTAAACTGCCATTTAGATTATTTTAAGTCTTTACTAACCAAAAGGCTAGTGTGTTGTTTAACTGTTCAGGTGCTAAGTTGTATGATAACTCTCAAGATTTTCTTGACACAGATAATAGTTCATTTTCCATGGAATTGTTGTCTAGCAATCAGGGGCAGCTGACCATGAAGCCAATCTTGGATAAAATGTGTCCTTGCTGCAACTTATACCCTATTATTATTCTATGTCAAATAGTATACTGTAGGATGAGATAATTAATTGACACTTGACAGTATCTGGGGTGAATGTGAATTGGCAAGGGTCAGATTACTCTCTAGCTATGTAATAGGTCAAAAGATAGGTATATAAAATTTGAACAATCTATAATGGGAAAAATTCCTCTTGTGGTCTTCTACAATAGGGATCTCACACACTAAATTGGTGTCTGCTTTGGCTTGACCAAATTTTGTTTTGATGGATTGTTTCTGGTCCACAACTTTTAAGCATCATTTTCCTCTCAAATGCGTGGAGAATTGCCTAATTATTTTGAGAAACTCTTTGGGTTGGGGGATATAAGCATTTACCACTAGCTTCTAGTTTGTGGCTTTGCATTTTTGGACATTTTAAAGCTGATTTTTTTTCCAGCCAATGAAAATAGCTATGGGTGAGTACTTTTACAATAGTCAAACTTTTTCCTTATATTAATCAGGGCATTTTTCAACCAAGCTTAAAAGTCCGATGTACCTTTAATCTGACCCTTTGACTGTCTATATACAAAATTCAATCTAGCATGCTCAAATGTGACTGTAGGATAGCAGTTCAGACTTTTTAGTTTAAATTATTTATTTTAATTTCGTGGAAGATAATACACTATGATATGTAGAATTGTTTTGAGAGAATATAAAGTTGCTGATCTATATATGATATACAAATTTGCTCACAGGATTATGTTAGAGATCCAGATAGAAAGTTTGCAGCAGATGCAGTTGCTGCAATTGGCAGATGTGCTAAAAGACTCCCAACTGTAGCTTTGACCTGTTTGAAAGGGCTCTTGGCATTGGTTAGGAAAAGTTCTATATCTCTGGAGGGAAGTCATTCTCTGGCTAGTGAAAAAATGGGCGAATCTATGAAAAAGAAGTTTCCTGGAGTCAAGGCAGAACGTCTTTTCCGAGCTGGTTGGATGCTGACTGATGGTAACAAAGCTGATAGTGAGGCATCTGTTTTGACACAAGCGATTTTGGCTATTAAAACAATCCTACAACAGAATCCAGATGAATTGGAAAAGGTAAGATGTTTTGACTTTTAGGTACTAATATCAAGAGTTGGTCATTTGATGAAACTATTTCAATGCTAGTGTCATAAGTCTTCAATCATGGCACATTCCTTTTACATTTTTAATGTCTTCCATAAAAAGTTTGATTGTATCTATGGTTGTGATGCAAATATAGAATGAAACATACAGTTATTTCTCCAAATGTGCACTCCATGTTATATATTCTAAGGTTTATGTGATGATTAATGGAAATTCAGTTATTGAACATATCTACCTTTTAGTTGCTGCAATAAGTTGGTTGTTTCTAATGAACTGTATTCAAAGTTAAAATATTTTATTTGATGTGTCTAATGATGGTCCTTTCTAAAAAATTTTCATTGGACTGTAGGGATTGGTAGAATCATTCATAGCACGGACCTCAAACCCTTCTCTACTATGAACAATGCATTGGGCTTCAAATAAATAATTTTGTCGAGCTACAGGCTTTGCACAAAGTAATGTAGTTGGCAAAAGAACACAATGTTTCTTGGCTGTTCATAGAAGGGAATTCTTAGATAATCCTTAATTCATCACTGGTGTAAGAAACACATGATATGATTTCAACAGAAGCCGTGTCCAACAAAAGGATGGTAAATTAAACATATATTTTTTGAAATGCTATATTATTTAGAGCATGTCTGTAATGTCCCCATTTTAGCCTGTTATTGTTTTTGGGTGGTTTAGCCTATTCCTAACCCTCGTAGGCTAATGGGATTGGATAGAGGGTCAATTGCTGTAGACACTTGGTCAGTTGATGTCATTTCTCTCTTCAGAGCTCAGTTGATTCAGGTTTAGCCTTCGTTTGACTCAATTTCACATACTTACTATTTGTAGTAAGTCATTTAGCCAGGGTTACTATTTATAGTAGGGCACCTGAATGTGATATGTTGGTAGTGTTGATTCCAGAATTCAGTCGGTTTAATGAAATAAGGAGTTTTTATTAAGTTATAACGTTTAATTATTATTAAAGGTAACTTTAATAATAATTAATATTTTAATGTTATATTATAACATTATATTTGCACTTTATGACTTGAGGGTCCATTCATCATTAAAAAGGGGCTATTTTAATTAATAACATGAGCGCCAATTTCAAGGAGATTATTTATTATTACTAAAGTGCAAACTTTATGATATTTTAAAATGATTAAAGGGCAAATTGGAGGGAATTGACCTCTTGAGGAATATACAAAGAATGCCAAGAAGAAATCAATTCATTCATTGAGCATTTGATAATTGATTTTATGAGTTTCTTGACAATTGGAGAAGAGAAACCAAGGGTTTCTATATTTCCAGAGTTTCCAGCCATTGGAAACGAAAACTCTCATTGGTTTTTGCAATTTTGTGGCTGTGAAAGACCAGCTGAATCATTGCTTGATTGTGGACTTCATTCAAGGGTTCAATTTGTGCATTAAAGAGAAGTTTTACATTAGGGTTTGGGCAGATTTAAAGGTTTATTAATCGCAGACCTGAGTAATCATTATTGCTGCCATTGCAAGTCAGATTTCAAGCATTTATTAGCAGATTACTTGCAGCCACAGCTAGGTGTTCATTTCCAGCCAAAGACGTGGTTCATTCCTAGGCCTAAATGCCTAATCTATTGTGCTTTTTCTATCATTACAAGGGACACCAAGGCACTAGGTGACATTTTGTAGGGTTTATGCATCGGAGAATAAACATCCCAACAGCTAGGCGTGTTGAAGAAGAGCTAAATCGCTCTCCTTTTAGAGCTTCAGTCTGTTTCATATTAGGTGTCCAACTTTGTGAAGACCTTTGGCATATATTTCAAAGTGGAGACTTCATTATAAGCAGCAGTTCAACACATAACCAGGTTCATTTAATATGCTGTTATGAATTTTCAGAATTCGAGGATATGACTATGTAAATATTTGGACTTGTGGGATTGAATAAAAGCTCTTTAAGCTGTTGTCATTTCATTTCCAGCTTGCTCGCATATTAATCTTTTAGTTGCAATCTTAGTTTACTTTTCAGAATTTCTTTTATGCATTGTTCCTGGCATCTTATTGAGAAAACACAAAAACATCAAAAAAATTGCAAAGCATTCAAAACAAAACAAACTTCATCATTAGCATTCAGTTTGGCAAAGCTAGGACCAGCAGGGGTACCTACAGTGGTATCAGAGCAGTTATCCTACTATCATGTGCAGTATTAGATTTCATGAACAAAGATAATTTATTTTATACCAGAGGAAGAGGAACAGGTCATTGGGAGCCACCCTTGATTCCTGAGGGTGATGCAGCTTAAGGTATTTTGGGCATACACAGGTCTAGCTCCAGTGGCAGTGAGGACAGTATTACAGGTCTTATGGCAGACAAAGAGGTTTCGAAGGAGACACTTAAGGACACAGGAAAGGAATGTGCTAGGTCAGTGAGTCCCGAGACAAAGTTTAGGAGGAGGCATGACAATATGATGGATATGATGTCTCAGCTTATGAGCACCATGAGATAGATTATTCTACAACAACATGTGTTTCAGGTGGGACAGACTAGTGGCATTGCAGGGGTAGAGCAGCCTCGGGTGATAGTTGAACAAAATTCTTCTTCTAGTGTTCCTGAGTGTAGGCCTGACCAACCTATTTTTATTACTAGGGAGGTTCCTCCAGTCCAGTAGGCGGAGTAGCAGGCTCCTCAGCCAGAGATTTAGACACCCCGTGCTCTTTCAGCGGTGGATGTTACCAGACACTATGCAGAGTATATGACACTTTCTTCTGAGATTAGACAGGCTTTGACTTTGCATGAGTTTTTGGATGCTAAGAGACCCAGAGGCGAAGGTAGAATTGAGCATAGAGCGCCACAGGCACCACCACACCCCTAGGTCAATAGAGACCTTCAGCATGAAGTGAGGAAGATCACCTTGCCTCAATTCGACGGCAGTGACAAGTGCACTGCGAGATCTTGGGTGCAGAAATTAGATAACTATTTATCATTGAGACCCATGCAGGAGGACGAGGCTATTAAGTTTTCTACTTTGCATTTTGATGGGGTAGCTCATGATTGGTAGCATCATGGCATGTTCACCTTACAACATCATCTGGTTAATACCTATCGGGAGTTCACACATAGGCTCATTGAGCGTTTTGATAAGAAAGATCCAAAACTCTACTTCAGGGAGCTTGCTCAGCTTAGACAAGTGGGCAGTTTGGAATCTTATATAAATGAATTTCAGAAATTTTTAGTTATGGTCACTTGTGTTTCAGAGAGGAGATTTGTCATAATGTTGACTAAAGGTTTGTTGGAGCTTATGAGAGGATGGATCAAAGCATTTGATCCCCCTTCACTTTAGGAGGCTATGAGGAAGTCCAAGAGTATGGAGCTTGTAGCCTCCAAAAGCAAGTCGACTCCAAAAGATGTTACTTCTTCCAGCAATGAGAATCATCACCCTGTTGCAGACACAAAGAAAAAGGCAGCAACAAAACTCGATGATGCAACTTGTGATGAATTGAAAAGGAAACAACTTTGTTACTGGTGCAAGGAGCCCTACAACAAGGAGCATGATTGTCCTTTGAGGCCAAAGGGCAAAACTAACTGCATGATGTGGGTTTACTATGAGGATGTTGAGTCTGAAATTTCAAACCAGCAAGCTGTTTTAGAGGTTAATGAGGCTGGAAATGCCTCTATAGAGTTTGGACCCGATGCCAATCTATCCCCGTTGGCATTATCTGCTAGTTCACAGAGTGGATCTTCATTCAGGATCAGGGGATCAGTTGATGGATAGCGATGTATT